>JAPMNZ010957971.1:0-15566 GCA_029875035.1 Pomatoschistus microps | reverse complement strand
AGCGACTACTCACCAATAACATTGAGATGACCCGTCACCTCTTTGGAGCCAAAACTGTTTGTGACTTCACAGATGTAGTTCCCACTGTCTTCCACCCTCAAGTCCGAAACAGTGAGGCCCGTGATTCGCCGCGTCCAGCGAGAATCTGCCGGTAATGGGCGCCCATCCTTCAGCCATCGTATGGTGGGGTTTGGATATCCGGATGCAATGCAGGGGAGCTCTACACTGTGCCCAATTTGCACCTCTCCAGATTGGAAGCTATCAAGTACGGTTGGGGTGGACTCCGTAGGGTCTGAAATGTGTACAGTAAACAGAAAGTTATTTGTAAAACAATCTTAGTGAAATGTTTTGTCTGTGATTTATTTGCAGACAAAGCATTTGTGGTCTGAGATCTAGCCATTACATTGATTCTTAAACTCAAAACTTACATCAACATGTAATTCTCTGTTGATGTAAGTTTGGCCTTTTTAGTGGTTTATGTACTTACCCATAACAGAGAGTCTGGCTCCATTGCTCTGACGGGTCTCTCCACTGTACTTGTGCTTTGTGATGCAACGGTATGTGGACAGAGCATCTTCCTTTTGCACTTCTGAGATATACAGAGCGCCATATGAGGTAAGGAAGAAGCGGTTACCTGAGGATGGACAAGAAAATGAGGGGAAAGTTCATGTTAGTTTAAATATTTGACTAACAAAAGATGGTATTTGCATTATATGTCGTTGCCAGGTTTATTTGCATAAACAAGCAAGGGCAACGTCACTGCGACTCCAACAGCTCCTCATGGTTAGAATTACATATAGCATCTTATAAAGATTTATGGAATGTAATACTTCTGTTTTCCATAACCTAAAAATATATTGTTTATTGTTTTGTTTTATTGAGTATTTTGCACTCTGGGGGTTCATACTCTTCCATAATACAAAAAACCTATTTTTTCCATGCTGTCTGTTGGTAAACAGCATATTGCATGTTAAAACTGCTCTCAAGTGAGGCATACTAGATGTGCTCTCTCTGGAGTATGCCAAGCACTATATCATTGTCGAAAGGCCATCTGAGGAATAGAAGATAGTTACACAGATTTTCTGAGAGCACAAATGTGAAGCCTAACATGCAGTATATCTTTAAAAAAGCCTGAGCAGTGCACTTAACTGAACACATGGAAGCTTTTAATACACTTTTCGCCATCCGTCCAGACATTTACACACAATGAAAGAAGACAGAGGAGGAGAAAGCGAGTTACTGTAGGAGTTAATAATTGATGTATCTGTGTGTGTTATGATAACAGCAGATTAGTGTCATTTTCAATTCATATCAGTGGTGCTGAGGCTGCCTCTGATTTATTCCTGTGCCAGTAAAAGGGGCAGACAAGAGCTTAATAGAGGGGTAAAGGACCTGGAGAGTGTATTTCTGTGTTTGATTCTTTCTGCTTCTCTGAATATTTTTGTTATCTTTGACCCCAAAGGGTTATCTGACACAGCGCACAATGAATTTGTTGTTGACATTTGCTGCACAATGTTTGGTTACGGGAATGCTATTACAGCCTGTTTGCAGTACATCATGTTTCAGTGCCTTTTTACAATGTTGACTCCAGGACACGGTTTAAAGCAATACATACTGTATGTCAACAATGAGGCATGTAGAAAGTGCATTTTAAATGAATTAAAAACATTGCTAACGTTTTTAATTGTTACTGTTACTAATTTCCCTTGACCGATTATTCTTACTGTATATTGATCAGATATAGAAGTCAGTAAAAAAAATTCATAGATAGAAAGTTTGAATGATGTTGATGGAGAACAGCTTTCATAAAATCTTAGTGTGTTTAAGACTGAAGTTCAAATAACCATTCATCGATTACTACATTAGGCGACTATTTCAATAATCAATTAGTCTTGATTAATTGATTAACTTAACAGCTCTACTGACATCATACTTTTAAATTCAGATGTACATTTTAAGAATGGTTTGTGTTCATATGCGTTCTTCCAACATATGACCTGAATTTTTCATAATTTGATAGGTAGAAACTCTAAGAGCACCATTGGCTCTTTTCTAATATAACTGACTAATATTCTGGTTATCACAATAACAATATGTCACAGTGTGATTATCAATACAATATGTCTTTAAACATGAAGAAAACTTATGTGAACAATGTTTCTGAACATAGATATTATTATTAAGAAAATTTCATTATTTCACATTCCTCTACAACAGGGGTGTCCTAACTTTTTAGTAAGATGGCCACTTTAATTCATCAGACTTGACAGGATTGGAGCTGGGTTGACTGGATTCTGGATTTTAAATGGGTTATGATACATCCTTATCCACACCACAGCTGCATTTTATTTGGAATGTTGTGACACAATCATAAAACAAATGTCAGTAAATAACAATAAAGTCAGCGATTGGATTCCAGAGGGTCTGAGATTTACAACAAGGTATAGCATGACTGTAAGGGTGGAGCTGAAGTTGGTTGGATGACACTGTCAAAGGGCCTCAATGGGGACTTTGTGTCAGCAGCAGAGGGCCACATAAAATGACCGCAATTGACCCCTGGGCCTGAGTTAAGACATTCCTGCTCTACAATATCCACAGCAGGGGAAAAATACACCTGAACAATCGTCATGAATGTTGTAGTGAAATCTCCAAACAATTCCTCATCAAATAAATAAAGATTCCCATATCAAGGTTCACGTGCAGATGTCATTATGCGAGTCAGACGCTGTGTTGAGCGCTGGGCGACAAAGGCTGTAATTTTCAAGCCTGCCCTTTGTTCCAACCTGGGTATTAAGCTTTACAGGATAATATGCACTTGGAGAGTCGAACCCTGTATAACACTGTACTACACCCTGTCACAACATGCCTGCAGAGAGAACGACAGAGCGGGAGGGAAGGAGGAGCACTCCGAGCGCATGTGGGGAGGAGGAAATGCAGCGAATGGTTAAGAAAGGAGAAGAAACTGACACTGCATTTAGTGCGAACAAAAACAATAATTTAATGGTTTCTAAATGAAATTGTATATGTAAATTTCACTTGTATAATTCTAAAACTTGAAAACAGAGCAGATCAAATAGGATTGATTATTTTTTACATTAATTGAAGTTATACATGAAACCTTAAAGTTAAACGGATCCTTAAGTAGAACCAATTTAAGTGTAGTTAATTTATTTTGAATTACAGAAGCCGGGAAGCCTTTGATGACATTGGAAGCACTTTCTAAACAACAGACAAAAGTAATATTATTGGGTAATAGTTTCTATTGAGACACCTGCAGTAGCAAAGGAGAGGGGAGTGACCCTGCAGGCAGTGGGCCGGCAGATGGAAATTGATGGTGGTAAAGCTGGGCAGATAAAGAGGAACGTGCCGTTGGGAGATGCAGAGTGAGAGGGATGAGGGGCCTGCAGGCCGGAAAAGCACACATGGGCAAAAACAATTCGTCTGCATCCCTCCGTCTTGCTTTCCTTCTTCTCTCTTCCCCCTCGCAAGCATCTCCTTGTGGGAGAAGAGATCAATTCTCGTCTAGTCTGCCTACGCCTCCAGGAGTTTGTTGTTGTTGAGTGTGTGTATGTGTTCTCGTGTCCGGTATCTTCCTTTCTGTGGGAAGCTAAAACAGATTTTGAAGGTCTGCTCCAAACCTTAGGGAGGCGCAAAATAGCCCTACTTCCTCCTGATTTCATGAACCCTTCTTTCACTTGTTTTGCTCTTTTCTTTTGGAACTGTGTGACATCTCTTCAAGAGGCTCAGCGTTTCTACCTACAGTCTCCCCTCTGCCCTTTACTTCTGTCTGTCAGTCTTGTCTTTTCTCTGCTTTCTCCACAGCAAGGCTCTTCTATCTCTTTCAGGGGGGTCTGTAAGTAATGGAATCAGTTCAGCTGATCTGCCTGAGGCACAGAGTCAAGCCTAGTGCAAAGCCAAGCTGCTGTTGAATGTGTGCGTATGCCAGAAATCCCACAGACGGACACATACATGCAAATAACAAGCTTGCGACAGGCTGAAGGGAAGACACACAATAAAAAGCGGATTAAGGAGCCCTGGAGCATCACTCATCTCCCCCCAAAGTTCCCTCCTGAGAAAGGGCACCCCATGTTTCAGAGCTAGGTGGAGCAGATAAAGAGGAGGGGGGCAACGATGGAAATGAAGGCAAATACAGGATAAGACACTGCATATATCATCACATACAAGAGATTGCAGATTCTAATTCTCTCATATCCAAACAGCAAAAGCAACATGACAAGCATGTAAAAAGTGTGTCGTACAATAGAAAAAGACACTCGTATTGTGGGATTCAAAACACACAAAATAAAAATAGGAAACAAAGTGGGTTTGTTCGAAGCGCTGCCATGCAAATGAAGGCGGCGCTGCACCAATGCTAACGAACAGGAATTCACACCGTTGGACTCATCACTTATTAATGCTCTACGACTCTCCCTCCCATCTCCCTCTCATTTCCCTCTCTCTCACCCGCGCCATGATCGCTTGTTTTTGTTCGCTCTCTCGCTCGCTGTTGCTAGGGTCTGTGCACTCACGTGATTACAGCTGGGTAGGGGGCGCTGCGGCGGCATACGGCGACATGAGCGAGCAGGTGCGCGTTTCATGTGATTTTGGCACGCGTGCTCGTGTGTGTGCCTGCGTCAGAGTACCCTTCATTAGAGGTAAAACAGAATCAGCCATTTAAATGAAGGCGATGGAGATGTGAGGTAGGAGCAGCAGACTGGCGACGTAATTGATTTGCATAAGGCCGGGCGAAACAGAAGCTTTAAAACGCTGCAAATCTGCTAAAAAAAACAATTTTTTTTCTACTATGTTTGCTTTTCTTGGGAACAAACATTTGACTACTGTAGTAAGACATCTAATGCATTTTAGTCACACATTTTGCATCACACTTCTGTCTCACAAAAAACTGTCTCAGCCTGCTTCCTCCCACCGTCTCACAATCCACGTTTGGTGCAGACAGGGAAGGACACCTACACTTTGTATTGTACATTTCTGCACAATATTAACACACATTATTATAAAACAAGATTTGCTTTACTTACGAACAAATAAGGACAATTGTGCAGATGACTTTTGATACAAACACATGGAACAAACGCTTTATATCAATTTCCATAACACAGTGATTAATTAAACATTCTTGTTTAGGTGACAAAACTGTCATTATTGAAAACAAAAATAGCACAACATGGTATGACAAGGTTTTTTTTGTTCCGATATTTAGATCAACATTATAAAAATGTGTCGTGTTTGTAGGACTCTTTTTAGTATTGCTAATTGTTTCAATGATTATGACATCCAGATTCTATCTGATGACATTTAGATTTAATACTAGTTATAGTATCCATTAATATCAGATTTTTGAAAACTTTTGACAACCATAAGGCAAAGATACAGTCCTTCATTGCAAAATCTGAAAAAATTTCTGCATGGTCCCTCCACTCTCTTCCTCCTTGTGACAAACCTGTTTAGTGATTACCAAGGGCCCATTATGATTTTCAAAGTCGACATTTCTATTCTATTAAAAGCTATATCATTGAAACAGCTCCATATCTAACCAGGCTCAGCGTCTCAAATATGTACACACGGCTACGCTCGCACAGAGACACTTCATAAAACACAGCCGCAAGTCCATTCAAGCCCAACATGTAATTAACAGCATCACTCCACCTCCACACATGTATATCTGTGTGTGTGAGTGCGCGAGGGTGCAAGGGTGGGCAAGGGTGAAGGATAATAAAGATTGGATTCTAATAAAATGTCCTCATCCCCCTAAATCCCCCCCTGCCCTCTTCGTCTACCTGCCATATTAACACCCCCATTACAAGGGCAGATGAATGAAAATGAACAGGCCTCGGGTGTGATTCCCCGAGTGTCAAATCAATACTACTCCCACCTCCGCTGGCCCCTGCGCTTTCTCTCCCGTACTCCACTTCTGCTATCAATCCCCGGTCCTTCTCTGTTGCCGGTGACGAATTGGCATGTGTTTGACAAAGGGAAATCTACACCTTAGCCACAATAGACTTCTCTCCCCATCTGTGCGCCACTCTCTTGTATGAATTGAATGACACTTGCTCCTATCTCCTCTCCTATTGTGATTCAAAGTAGTCTACAATAGTTAAGTGCTAGCCAGAAAAAGGACGGATGAGGAAAGAGCCACAAGGCCGCTGTATTACTGGCACTTCCTCTGACTCAATCATAGACAAAGGTTTGCAAAAGGGCCGGTGAGAGGTGATGTCAAAATAGCACTGGCAGGTTAATGCTCGCGACTAGGGTGAATTACAAAGGGTATGCCTTTTCCCTTCGACTGAATAGAGATACACGACGAGAGGCCGTGACGTTGAAATGTTACATAGAAAAAAAAATTCAAAGCAGTGTTTTTCAACCAGTCGACCAGTGTGCTTTGAGATATTGTTTGGTGTGCGTTTGGAATAGATCTGATGTCACAAAATAATTATCAAAATAATAGGAAAATAAAATCATGTGAGAAGAGAGATAAGGCGGTAGTTTGTTTTTTTACAGGGATTGGTGATATGTGAATTGGGCAGCAGCAACCCCCCCAATCCAGGAGGGTGAAGAAAGTGAATTAGATGAATGGATGATTTTCCACTTAATACAATTTGATGAGGATGACTTTGTTTGGCATTGTTCATAAAGGCTGCAGTTTCATGTTTGTTTCCGTTTCAGCTGGTGGTGTGCCATGGGAAGGTCTTCTCCCTGTCCCTTGTGAGAAAGTTGGTGTATCTGCCTTCTCTCACCGAGCTCCTTGTCTGCCTGTGGTGTTCGATCATTAATATTCATTTTTTCAAACTGCCATTTAGTCGGCTTCTAAATGTTTATATAGTTTTTATGTTTTTCATGGACTTTTAAAACTTTGTAGTTATCTCATGTCTTAACAAAGTGATCCTACAGCTAGGTCTACCACACCGTCATTTTGTTTTTATTCCCACAACCTTCAGGATGAACTAAGAAACTAAAAATTCCAGTGCATTCCGGAGGTCATTCTTCGTTTGACAGAGAATGACCTTGAACTTGAACCTGGTTTTAACTAAAGGGCGTGATGTTACCCTGTTGACTAGCAGCCTTTTACAGGTTATTTTCATCATCTCTATTAAAACCAGACAAAGCCCAAGCCTGGTCATGCCATTACTCATGTTAAAATGTATGAAGTGTTCTTTACAAATGTTATTCACTTATTCAACTGTAAATGCCATGATTGAAAAACTGAATTAATATTGAAACGTTTGCTTAAAGTTTGCGTTCAAATCAGGTGTCATATTTCTGAATAGATGTTTCTCTCCCGGTTTCCTTGGTTTCTCCATGACTCCTTCTGCTGCGCGTCTATCCTCTTTCTATATCTGTTGTTGGAAGGTGACACCCCAAACTCCCACACACTCCTCACCCTCTGAACAGCTCATGAGACAAGAGACACAGAGGAAGAAAAACAAATATAATGGAATGGAAAAAAGCACTCATCTAAACCTAAACGGGACGAAGGATAAATCTGATAATCTGTTGGTTTTCATCATCAGCCAACCCCCATCTCATCTCCCCTCTCTTTCTATTATGGCTACCACACACCAGAGCAACCTTAATTTGAATATTCATAAATATTCAAGCAGCAAGATGGAGGCAAGGATGAATATGTGGAATAAAAAATGAGGCAAAGTGGATTGGAAATAAATAAATAAACCCATTTATCATGTTCACTGCTTTTGTAAGACCGTCTTGTGTTTTTTATGCATTTCAACAAACCATACATCGACGTGCTGAAACGATTGGGCATTTATTTGGCACTGATACAAATACACTGCTGTCTTGTCAACACAGGGTGCATTGTGTCACTTTGCCTTTAATTATTTAGCCTCATAGATAATACATAGATACATGCCTTCCAGACATGAAAAGGCTAACAATACATTTCCAATGCATTATAAACACGCACTGTACAGCAAGCACCTGGCATGGGTTAGATTTCATGGCTGTTTTGTGTCATACATTATGAACAGCACGAGGTAAACTGGGGGGGACTGAAAGTGAAAACATATTCACTTTCTTATATTGTCACCTTGAAAGCAGGATCAAAAAAATAGTGTAGAACCAAGTAGAATGTGGTAATATAAAACTAAGATTGAAAAGATAAAGCAATATTGTGACATATAAGTTTGACTCAGGTGTGGAACTACTACACCTGCCATAATTGATATATTGGCTGATTGTTTATAATCATAGCTACATTTCTGGATAGAATGTGTGCATATAGCGTAGTTTCAGCTTGTTAATCACAAAATGTCTAGTACCATGTTCATGTCGTGAGGCCTACATGGTCTACAAGCATAATTCTCAGCATGTATTTTGCTTGTTGTGTATAGACAAAACCATGTGTGAGAAACGCAGACAGGGCCAAGACAGGCACATACAAGATAAGCTCTCACACAAATCAATAAAGTCTTGGCCCCCATGAAGCCCCGCTGCGCTCCGTTCGGAATACACCAGAGCCACAGCGAGTAAGCAGGAGCATACTCGGAGGTCACCGGGGAGCAAGGCCTGCGTGTGGATGACTGCACCTCTAATACGAGGCGGACGTGAGCAGTGAGGGAGAAGGACTGGGGCCTTCGTATCCTCTTTTCGGCTTCCCTCGTTTGCCTGTGCCATGGTGACGATGTGCCCTGTCTGCTGTTGCTGGGCATCTTGGCGACAGAGACCCAAAAGTGGATGAATAGGAGGAGCCAAACAGGCGCCAAACGATGGGAAGCCGAGGAGATGCAGGGACAGATGTTGCAGATTGGAGTGGAGTAGTGGTGACATGCTAAAAGCGGGTCCCCCATACGTTTTGCTCAGGCCTGCGGGGCCACGAGTGCCAGAGGTACAAGCTCAGAGATAGCGATGGGGGGGCAGTGCCTTCTCTAAAGCCCTGCCTAACTGTCTGTATTTCTCTTCTGCCTCACTGCCCACTACACTCTGTCCCACTTTAGCCCAATGTCACTGGCAGAGCAAGGGGGAGGGACAGCATAAACAGGAAACCAAGGAGAGCAAAGAAGATGGAAGAAAAGAATGGACAGATTGAGGACATAAGAATGGACTGAGGATCCCAATGAGAAAGGTGATGACAATAATGATGATGCCGATTTAGTGAAGGTACAGCAGCTTTCAGACATTGACTTCCCACAATCCCCTGCCTGGGAATTCGTTTTTGTTCCAGTGACACAAACACATCGCGTTCAGCATGTGTAGTTTTCCACAAGCAGCCAAGCGCATGTCTCCATTGCAGATACATGCATGTGCCAGTGAACCAGCGAACACGCAGAGGACCCAGCCGGCCGTGCACCATGCTCCTGTCAGCTGATCCCCTGTCCCATGGCACAGTAAAGGTGATTCTTGGAGATAAGCATGCTTAACGGCACAACAGCGCAACAATCAGGCCACTGCAGCTCGGCAGCTCAATAAACTCATGTTCCTTTCACATCGCTGTGCTTTGATTCATTTAAATCTGAACAACAACTATTTGACTCTTTAGCTGCTAAAACAAATATAGTTGCGGGGCTTTCTCCAGACATATGGCCTGTTCTTTCACTATCACTGACCTTCCATACATGACACAGGCACTCTAGCCATGACATTATCGCTTTCAAACCACAGACTGCAATCTACTATTTGTAGGAAGTATCTATTTGAGTAGATTATTGGTAGGTTTATAATAAGACATTAGATAAGATGAATGTGCTAATCTCTTTATTTGATCACACAATGGGAAAATCTCTGGCAACAGACAGCAGACAACATACAGAAAAAACGTGTTGGGCGAGCCAAATTGGCTGGATTTCAAACTGTAGCAGTAGTCGATGAATGTGAGACAAATGTGAATTGCACACTTTGGGTGTATTTATCAAGGGTGTGTAAAAGTGTGCAAAAGTGATGAGTACTGCGTAACACAATTGCACATACTATTCATCAGTCCATTTTCGCACCTGGCTTGAAAAATAAACCTCATAATGTATTTTTGCCACTTGCTTTTTCATCATCTCAGATGTTTGTGTGTTTATAAATTGTAAATATATATATATGAGATAGTAGAGTATCCAAACATTAACATGTCCTTGCACATAATGCCATAACAACCATTGTGCGACAGTTTTATAATAGTTCTGCAAATGGCAGAGGAAATATAATCAGACATGGACACAGAGGAAAGCATTAGAATGTTAGATTTATCAGATTAAAAACAAGATTTACTTTTAGCAAAGATATGATATCAAATCTCTGCAAGCCAGCTACTAGATTAAGTACAAAATGTCCTTATTGTGATCAGTGAAACTCTCACATCACATACAGCACATAATTGAACTAATGGGGACTGTCATGATAAATAAGAGTACATATCTAATCTTCTAGAGCCCTGTTAAAGAAGAGAGAATTCCTGGCACTTGGCAAGGTCAGTGTGAGTTGTGCTTGTTTGTTTGACCACCTCAGCTCCAATGGGGTATATTTGGACAGGAGAACAGCTGAGACATGGACCATTTTCAGTTCATGATGCCGCATGCAGAGTAAGGGCCCATGTTAGCGGGCTGCCAGGCTGTCTGTAGAGGAGAAGGCTGCTCCCACTGCTACTGCTGCTACTTGGTTTTAATGGGGCCGGCAACTGATGCTGAACCTCAAATCATCATAATGAGAGAGAATGAGATACCCACATACGCAACACGGAGGATAGGGAAAAGAGAGGAAGGGTGAGGAGACAGGAATGGATAAGCAGAAGGAAAATGCGACTAGGAAACGAGGGAAAGATTTTTCTGCATCTCTGATTTTCTCGGTTGAGATTCATCAGAGCGACAAAGCATAGGGAGGATGAGATAGAAGCAGGCAACAGTCGCAGACGTACAGGCAAAACAGATACAGAGCACAAGTATTCACCCTTTCTATAGGGCATTTATTTTGATTAGGCTTCGAGGCCTCTTTTTTCTGTGATCCATACCTGGTTTGCTTTGTATAGGTGACAGAGCCACAGCATATTTGTATTGACTTTAGATAAGATATAAAAGGCAGGAGTGCACACAATCTGTCAGCCAATTACAAGTGGCCATTTCTTACTTAGATTTTTTTTAAATGAATACTTTTCTCTCAATAACCATCAGCAGCTTGGCCAAAACTATATAGTCTTTTAGAGACAGTAACAAGAGGTTACATTTTAAATGTTTTATATAATACTATTAAATGTGTATTGGAAATACAACTTCAAAATCATGCACTGACAATAACCCTGGTGTGCAAACATGAAGGGAAATGTATTATGAGATAGTATGAAGGATAGCGAGGCTAGGAGGAGGGGACAGAGAAGAAGTATGACAGAGTGGTGAATCTGAGAGAGAGAGAGCGCGCTGTGTTGTGTGTCAGGACTGTGTGTCTGTGTCCCCAGGCGGAGGCAAACATTAGCTGCATTAAGTGAGCTGACAGGTTCCTCCCCATTACCACTACTGGTGGCCCAGGAGGAAGAGATGGAAGATGCTGGTGATACCAACTGTTCGGGCAATTCAAAGACGAGAGGAGATTTTCTTATACACACATAACACACTTTATTTACGGACAAACAAGCAACCCCCATCCAACTCGTCTGTATCTGTGTTAATGTCCACATTTATGAATTATATAACAGCTTTTATCAGACGGTCGAGTGCGGTATAATGACATTTTGGAGGAAAGCTCAAACACAGCCAATGAAAGCTCTTCTTTGAGCAAACATACATTGAGGCCGTAATTAACAATTATTTTGACAATCGATAAGTTGGCCAATTGTTCTTTTTATTAATAAATTAAGTCGTTTAGATCCCGAAAGGTCAGTGAATGTAGGATTCTTTTTACACATATGACTAAAACAAAGCTCAAGGGATCCCCTGGAGAACATCTTCTTAGAGATGACTTTCTACATGTTGGGTTGTTTGATTAAAATCATAGGATTATCGGAGTCATAAAACCTTTTCTCAGCATGTTTAAGAAATGCATTCCAGTCCAAAAAAAATTGGTTAACTATTACTTCTACTTGATTAGTAGTGATTAATCAATTACAGTGGAGCAAAATCGTAGTAAGTAATACAATTTTTTATTGTAATCATACATATACCTCCACTGTGAGAGAGAAAAAAGAAAATTCTCATTTTCAAGAAATGTTGATTTTTAAAGAATGTATTTATGGTAGAAAATAAGTATTTAGTCACCAGCAAACAAGCAAGATTTCTGTCTCTCACAGACCTGTAACTTCTTACAACCTCAAAACAGTCAAACTCCAGTATGGCCAAGACGATATTGCTGTCAAACGACACCAAAGTTGTAGACTTGCACCAGGCTGGAAGACCGAATCAATGGTGGGAGAAATTATTAAACACAAGACCACTGATAATCTGGGGTTACATGCAAGATCTCATTCCAGAACTACACGGGGGGACCTAAATGTCCTGCAGAGAGTGGGACCAAACCTAAGCCGGCCCCTTCTGAAGTGCATTTAGAAGATCCAGAAGAGGATTGGATGAATACCATACGGTCAAATATAACCAATAGCCAACACTATAAAACAGTTCCTATATAGATGCCACTGACATAAGTAGCATCAGATAAACAAAGGTTGCTTATGAGACACACGCACAGCTCATTTGAATAAAATCTGTAGCCCGGTACAGAATCTTACCAGTTGTTCTTTCACTTGTCATTATATTCATCATGTTCGCTGATCATACTCCTTGAATATACCCAAACTAGAGCAGCCACAGTATTTCCAGATAGGGGAATACTCACGCACAACACCCAATTCCACATCACTAAGACAAATGTAAGAGCATATGCTATATATTTGTTCACCCCAAGAAACATACCAAGCACGCTTTTGTCAACAATGTCATTATCAGTGCATGTGACACTCTTAAACCATGCTAACATGCAATGACTTCACTGTGGACTCTTGCCTCTGCATCATACACCTAAAGTATTCCCACGACAAGCTGAAAAACACACACCATACATCATAATAAGTGACAGCTCACTACAGTCTGGGTGTAAAACTGGGTGTAAATACAGTATACGTTACTGTGGGGATTCCTGTATCATGGACTCACTGCTGAAATATTGATTGTTGTCTTGTCTGGGGTTTGGGGTTAAAGACCAACTACAGTCTCCACTATTCAATTATTAATTAACATCATGCAGTAGGCCCACTACCTCAGCACTCACACTCGTTTCACAAATTAGTCCTTGAGGGTCCATTTCATTTTTTACAGCGCCTCAGGTGTTCTACCCATGTATTTAATATTTATATCTTTCAGACCATTCATTTTTTTATATTTTACACTTGGTTTACCGTTATTTACAATTTAGACAAAAGACCTTCATCTCACATACATATACTTGTTCTATCCAGATTCATGAAGTCATCAAAGCCAACATTATATATAAACTATTGCTTGCCTCGGGATCTGGGAGTAGATAGGGAAGAATGGACATGTTGCCCACTCCCCAAGACTCGGAAACAGATAAAGCGGAAGAAAATGTATGAATGGATAATAATAATGATAATAATGATGCATAGGTTTTATATAGCGCTTTTTTGGAGACTCAAAGACGCTTTACATGTCATTATTCATTCGCTAAATGATACTTTATGATTAATATTCCAGATGCATTGAAAAAACAAAACGGTGACCTCAAATTGCTGGCCTAATCTTATTTTAGTTATATTTCATACCATGCTGCTCTTTGGATTTTTGCTGTTGATTAATCAAGTAATCAACAAACCTAACTCCTATCCACAACACATTCTTAAGTGCATTTAAAAAAACCATAGGAAGTGTCTGTGAAATAACACCATCTTTATTGTAAAATAAGTGTATCACTCTTAGTGCACCACAACAGCTCTGTGCGAAACAAGCACTTTGTTCATTACGTTAAAAACATATATGAATAAATTAGGTAATGAAATTGTAATCTAAGATTTTGTGTCATAATTTGAACACCTTGACAAGAAACTTAGATTCAGTCATGATACTGTTAAAATGTAAATGAATAAAGTGGACAAAAAGAAAGGATAAAAAAAAAAACATTTTCCATAGACCTTGTTTTCAGGAGAGATGAAAACGAAAACCGTGACAGACCCATGCAGAGGCAGGAGAGGTTGTTGACCCCTGGCTATGGCGCTTGTCGACTTAGTGTAAGGGGATGTCAGCGAGGGAAGTGGGGCAGGGGGCTGTTTGTTAGCAAAGATGTTTTTATCAAATGCAATGCTTCTGTGGTCGCTGTGTGCGTGTGTGTGTGCGTGTGTGTGTGTATGCATGTGTATGTTAGTGTGCGAGCGTAATCTCCCCAGGCAAATCCCTCTTTAGCCAAAGCAGGGAAGAATAGACAAGAAAAGGAAAAGCCGTCTTTATCCAAATCCAATTGCAGCTGGAAGGAAGAGTAAAGCGAGGTGATAGAGAGGAGACATTGTAATTTGTCTGAGGGATTACAAAGAGCGCTGGCACTACATGACGGTCGAGTGTGAATGCCATGGTCCTAACCTGTATGGGAGCATGTCTCATTGAGGAGGGTGTGGCCTGGGGTGGGGAAAGGTTGAGGGACAATGTTCAGATATCATCATAGTAATATGATTATGATTATATGGCCACCAATATGCCAGTATTTTAGAATCAAGAAATGCGGCCGAATGCTTTTTTCATGATCTTTGTATTGTTGTCACCTACTAAGAAAGTCTTCAATTACATATTAATTTTCCCACATATTTACAATATAAATGGATTGTTATGAATATTTGTTGTGAAACAGTTGCCATTTCATCAATACTTACTCATTTTTAATGATTAATAGTTACAGCCATAGTTTGCGCACTTTGACATTGTTGACTTTTGGTCTGTTTGACTACTCAAAGAGAGTAAAACAAACTTTTCTGTAACTAACATCTCTGTTATTATGGCTTCATAATAATACGAGCCAATACCTAAGGCATATATACTTAAGCCACCTTAAGTATATATGCCTTAGGTATTGGGTGCTAAGCGATCATATCATGTGACTGCAAAACACACAGAAAACACATGTCTTCCTGGGGCAGGTTAAGAGTTAAGGACAGCAGAGTCAAATGTGTCAAAGCTAAACAACATCAGGCCCAATGGCCAAGCAGCTGCTCCTGTGACAAACGCCATACACTACACTTCAGACATGGAGCCATGCTTCCTTTTGAAAAGCGAGGACCACAGTGACATCCAGTCACTGGGCCCAGTGCTGACACACTCCAAGAGCTTTATATTATGTCAGCTTACATTTAGTGGAGCCGCCCTTCGGCACATGGCAAAGCATCCCGCTCAGAGAAGTGACGTTACAAAGATCAAGCCTCACAGACTTACAATTTATGATAGCACTTCACTGTCTAACATAGCATTATTATATAATATAATATTATCCATCCATCCATCTTCTTCCCCTTAATCCATTTCTGGGTCGGGGGGGTAACAGTCAGAGCTGCACCCAGTACACTTAGCACCAGTCCCTCACTGATCCTCCTGCAGGTGGTGAGTCCACAGGAGCTGAGATCTGTCAGC
>JAPMNZ010957944.1:0-10481 GCA_029875035.1 Pomatoschistus microps | reverse complement strand
ATTTCTCCTGTATTTCTCAGATCACAGCAGAAGGTTTCTCAGAAGGTTTCTATTTCTCTGATGAATGAGCAGTGTATTGTATTGTTGTTATCGCAGCTGCACGTGTGTATCACCAGGGTCACCAGCAAAAAGATCGCATGAAAGCTGCATCTGTGCTGTCTTAGTATGACATCATTGTACCATTATGACATCAGAGCAGTTTTTTCCCCTTGTATAACAGAAATATTGCCCGTGAATCGGTTTTGGCAATTTCTCAGCTGTAATGGCATACTTTGCAATCACATGGCTGTGTTTGCAACAGGTAATTGACACATTTGGGAAAAAATACCTCAAACACCTCCCCCTGGTGGTAGCGTAGGGATAGGGCAGGTCTATAACATTGTTTACCCTTGTTCCCAGTTTCACCATATGCTCTACTTTAGATATTATTTCACATTATAAAACATGAAGAGACAAAGTAAATAGTCTTTTTTATAATTTTTCATGCATAATATTTCTAGGAGGACATGTGTGTTGGGATAGGGAGGTCTGGGTGTCTCTGCTCAGACTTCTGCCCCCACGACCCAGCAACGGATGAAGCAGAAGAAAATGAATGGATGGATAATATTTCTTTTTAAATACATATGAATAACGTTACATTTGGGCTGCAACCGTACACCCTTTAAAAGATGCTTAGGTTATTTGACAAATGTTTTTATTATTATTATGATTATTGAGAGTGAATATAATAGTGTAAAAAAGTGATAAGGCTAATGTAACAGCACAACATGTAAGTATTCATCATTCTCCTTCCCGCAGTATATAAGAGACAGAAACAGTGGTAAGCGGCCTAGTGGAGCTGCCAGTAGGAGCTTTCATGTTCCCAGTGTGGGTTTATTAGATCCCTGGTATGAGCCCCTTGTTGTCAGGGCTTTTCCCCAGTTGCTCATCATGCTTAAACTTCTCATTTGCATTAGAATGGTTCCACGCTGCTCACCTGAGATCCGCTCTGAGAAGACGAACTCACAGTGCGGCGCTGAGGCTTTGCACTGGAGCTGCAGAATGACAGCCCAGAGCAGGGGGCTTCGAAGGAGGCAGAGCGGGACAGGGCCGTGATATTCAAGTTATGACTCGGGAATCAAGAAAAATATGTGGATACTGTGCGTGAGAAGTGTGTTTGGAGAATGGTAATGGGAGCTGAGAGAAAACACCAATACATGAATGGTTTCCTCATACATTTGGTTGATCACATTTTGAGTCACTTTATCTACCTGAAGCTTAGAACTGAATTATACCTCTTTGGGGCATTTTACTTGGTTTATTTGGCACTTTTACAAACTGTATCCCAACCATTTGGTAAAGGCTTAAAGTAAAAAAAATAAACAGGGGTTGAACAAAACATTTATTTGTGTTATTAGTGAAAATAAAATTATTAGTAAAAATAAAAAAATACGTTGGTTTCTTTAATGAGTGAATGTTAAAGATGCAGTCCGTGATTTTTTCAAAACAAATGTTTTTAATCTTGTTGTAAAACGTCCCTAAACCCTACAAGTAGTCAAGATATAATGTGTTTTTGAATAGGAATGGAATTGACCAGATGCCTATAGTCTCCAAAAATTTATAAAAAATAAATTGGAGCGGACCGATAAAAATAAACAAATGGGATTCGTTCATCCCCAACAAACCAATGGGATGCGTTTACCTCCTTCACCCTCTTCCTGTTTCTCGCGAGTGCGCACACCTTAATTATCAGATTTTCTCACGTTTGCCACCCACTCTCCCTGTTGTGACAAAGAAAAGAAAATGCTGGATGTTTGGTTTTGTGGAGAGGCGAGGGGAGGGGGGGGAGTGGTTTCGAGTTGGTGCTACGGCTAAGCTAACAAAATCGCTTACTGCTCCTTTAAAGGTTTAAAGGAGAGTGTTCTGACAGGTTTCTGACTGTCCTCCCTCTTCTCTCCGATTGTGCTTTATATTGTATCAAATGTCGTACTTGTTACACTTTCATGGTTGCAGGTCTGCCTGTTTGTTCAGATAAAATATAAAGTATAGAACTATCGCCTGGAATGTCACTGTCTGGATTTAAAATGGTCGCAGGTCACTATCCAAACAAGCAGAAAGCAAACAGATGCAGCACAAATCTTACAGATACAAATTCAACTTCAAATTTCTATCTCTTTTGTATCATTTTGTATCTTGATGCTCAAATAAACAACAATACAAATGTGATAATGTAACAATAGTATAAACCCTGGTATGTGCCTGACTGTGCCTGACTGTGCCTGACCGTGACACTTACTAAAAATGAGGATAGAATTGGGGGGAAAGTTGTGTAGTGTGCACTCAGCTTTAAAAAAGAATAAATCTCTTACCATCAGATGTGGGATTTTACTGCATGTGGATCGTGTGGATGGTAAAGTTGCTGCAGGGGTCCTGGGTGCACTTCATTGTGACTTTTGAAAGTTTGTTTTTGACCCTTTTGTTTTGACACGTTCCTCTCTTCCTTGCGGTGAAATGCTGACGTGGGTTCAAACGACACTTCAACCTTTCCCGCTGTTGTCCTGGGTTGACAAAGCGTGTCAACACGGGTCACAAAACACGCCTCCCCAGTGTGTTGGTACTAAGTTACATCTCTTTGCACCGTTTTTCAAGACTTGGAATTACATTGGAACAAGCTCTGAGTAATGTTTGGTTGTTGAAAAGTAGCGGTTGACAGAGGTGCCTGAGAAATCTTTACGTTTGCATTCAACACTCAACACAAAGAAAGTAGAAAAATCCTTGACAACTGTTGCTACGTAAAAAGGTGGAGTGACATGATGTGCTATGATCCACTCGTCAACCCCATGGAGAATAGATAAGTGCAATTAGACAAACGTGCAATTTAAGTTCCCAGAGCAGTCATTTTGACGGCTTTCATTTGTGGAAGTGTAATTACTCCACTTATGTGCATTTTTGGTCTTCATAACTTTGTGACTTTTCTGGTTCTTTATGTAGTGAGTAGCTATATGTAATTATAAGTTTACGACTTGGAGCCAGTGCTAGTTACCATAGCAACACACTGTTTACTTGCTTTAGTTACCATTTAGTTTTGCTGTATTTGATTTATTTTAACCAGTTTTAGCACGTACTAAAGATAAAACCTGTATGAATTAATTACTTTGAATTAAAATTGTTTGGGGGATTTTATTCAGAATTCATTTCATTTTAGTGGGAGCCGTCAAAATGTTTACGACTTGGAGCCAGTGCTAGTTACCATAGCAACACACTGTGTACTTGCTTCAGTTACCATTTAGTTTAGCTGTATTTGATTTATGTTAACCAGATTTAGCACATACTAAAGATAAAACCCGGATGAATTACTGAAATTGAATACAAAATTGTTTGGGGGTATTTTTTCAGAACTCAATACATTTTAAAGGGAGCCGTCAAAATTATAACTATTGTTAGCGTTTTAGAATGATCAATTTATTTGTTTTGTTTGTGTGGATTGATGTGTTTCTGCTGCTACTGGACACGTGAAATTCTCATATGGTGATTGATAAAATATCTATCTATCTATCTATCTAAATGATTACGACTTGGAGCCAAAGCGAGTTACCATAGCAACACACTGTTTTCATGCTACAGTTAGCTGTGGTTCATTTATATTAACCAGTTTTAGCATGTACTAAAGATAAAACGTGTATAAATTACTTAAATTGAATAAAAAACTGGGGTATTTTTTCAGAATTCCATACATTTTAACGGGAGCCGACAAAATACCTGCTCTGAGAGGGTTTTAGCGTAGCGTCTGAATTCATTTATGGGAACGCGAGCCGGTGTAAACGCAACAGCAAAACAAACGGTGTCAGGCAGCCCTCGTTTGTTAGCTCTGTACACATGTGCCGCACTCAAAAGCTTAGAGCGAAATTATAATTAGTCTGCCGCTAATTCTGCTGCTCACTGCAAACTCTACACACACTTTCAACATCTGCGCCGCGGCCTGATCCCTCCAACCGGGCCGGAGGAAATGCCAGCTCCACTAATTACTAATAAAAGTGGCTAAGCTCATCGTGGTGAATTATTAAAGCTGTGTACGTGAAGCGAAAGGGCTTTGAGGTCCTGCTCGTCGGGATTATCTGTCAGAACACTGGTTTAATGTACTATGGCATTACAAGTATCTCTGACCTACACTTTTATTGTTACCAGCTTTTAACATTTCACTATTAGCTCTAAATCTGACAGTGGTCGGACGTAATGTTGCTTTAAGACTTCTAGTGTAAGTCGACATGGCTAAAAAATATAGCCACACTTAAAACTGGGGAAGCTAACGTTAAAAGCACAACATATTCAATGATGTAATAAGATCCATCTAATGAAAGCCAGGTCCTGTCAGACCTCTGAAGCTAAGCAGTGCAGGGCCTGGTGAGTACTGTGATGGGAGACCTCTGGGAACACAGTGAGGCGGCTGTGGCTGTAAACTGTCAAACTGTTGTTGTGTCCTTAGGCAAGACACTTCACCCACATTGCCTTTAATGAGTCTGCTGTGTGTGGGAATGGTCGGTGGTGATCGGAGGGATCATTCCTAATAGCATTGACGGTAAACTATATTTTTTTGTGATAGTACATGATTTTCTTTAGCCGTTTCTTTCTCTATGTGCAGTATTTCTATAGTGCATTTTTCAGTAGAATATGGGCTTTTGCTGTGGTTGTCAAACGGCGGGTCAGGGCTCAAAGTGGGTCAATGCAGCAGCACAATCGAGCTTATGAGAAGCCCACTCCCTGTATAATTACATAACAATTGGAAATAGATTGAATATACAGAATAGTTACATCAGGGAAAAGTGGGTCATGAGAAAAAGTGTTGCCCCCCACAGTTAAACCAATCAAGAACCAGACGTAGTGCTGTATTGTGTTTTTAAGGCTGCGAGATGTGTTAGAGTGAAGGATATTTTTGAAGAAAAGCAGACACAAAATTGCAAAGACTGCTATTTGTAAAATGCGTACAAACTGCGAAATATTGTAGACAAGCTTTATGCCATTGGTTCACACACATTCTCACATGTTTTCAATACATTTTTGTTTTTGTCAATTTACCAAAAACCAATAAAATTAAAAAATGTAAACGGTTATTTGTTGAAAAAAATTTGCAAACCAGCCCACGTCCACATGAAATTTGCAATGTTAATGTCTCCACAGTGAAATCAAAATCTAATCTCAGCTTATACTTGCTTCTTATTCTGCCAAAGGTAGAGATTTTATACTTGTTTCCTTTGGTGCTAAATTTTGATTTTTTAATCTAATTTTATTTAGTCGAGTTTTTATTCCTTTATATTGTGCTGTGTGCTCCTCATTCCTACTGTTCTGTAACTGATGATGCAACCCTGAAATTTCCCCGCTGTGGGACCAATAAAGGATCTCTTAATTTTAATGTCCTTCGACCTTGTTTCTGATGAAGGAAAACGGCAGTATATTTGTCAGAAAAATTTTGTGACAAAGCTGTTCGTCCCTGCTGTCCTCCACATCCAGCTCATGTCTCTCTCCTCTCTCTCCACAGATCACATGCAGAAAAGCGCAGGGCGGCGAAGTCACGCAGCTGATCGAGTTTGGCGATGGCGCGCACAAGATGTCTCCCACGGGAGCGAGCCCCCGCCTGCTGAACCCTCTGCGTCTGTTCGCTCGCTCTTCCCCAGGGATCAAGGCCGACGCCAGGGAGATCACTTATATACAGAACATGGAGGACTTCTGGGACTGGTTATCTAATCAGACCGACTCCCAAGCTGTCCAGGCGCGCGCCAAACGCAGACCAATCGTCAAAACCGGAAAGTTTAAGAAGATGTTCGGCTGGGGGGATTTCCACTCCAACATCAAAACGGTCAAACTCAACTTACTCATCACTGGGAAGATTGTGGACCACGGGAATGGCACTTTCAGCGTCTATTTTCGCCACAATTCCACCGGTTTGGGCAACGTCTCAGTCAGCTTGGTCCCCCCGTCCAAAGTGGTGGAGTTTGAAATCGCACAGTCCACGCTGGAGCAGAAAGACACGAAATCTTTCAACTGTCGTATCGAGTACGAGAAAACGGACCGGAACAAGAAGACGGCTTTGTGTAATTTTGACCCGTCCAAAGTGTGTTATCAGGAGCAGACCCAGAGCCACGTGTCTTGGCTGTGCTCCAAGCCGTTCAAAGTCATATGCATCTACATCGCTTTCTACAGTGTGGACTACAAACTGGTTCAGAAGGTGTGCCCCGACTACAACTACCACAGTGACACGCCCTACTCCTCCACGGGATGACAGAGCGCCTAAGACCAACGCACACACACACGCACACACACACACACACACAAACACACACTCATGAATACTTGGTAATGTGTAATATAGACCTGCTGAAGGACTCTGAAGGTGTGTGCTGTCGGTTTTTTGTGAGTGGAAAATCTGCCACGTGCTTTTTATTTTTCCATGGAGATGTTATTGCTGTGTGTATAACAGGGTGTCTCTGGGGTCTTCAAAAATACCGTAAATTCCGGACTATAAGCCACGGCTTTTTCCCCACACTTTGAATGGTGCAGCTTCGGGTAAAGTGCAGCCCATACTAAAGTGCGGCCTATACTGAAGTGTGGCCTATACTAAGGTGTGGCCTATACTAAGGTGCGGCCTATACTAAGGTGTGGCCTATACTGAAGTGCGGCCTATACTAAAGTGCAGCCAATACTAAGGTGTGGCCTATACTAAAGTGCAGCCTATACTAAAGTGCAGCCCATACTAAATTGCAGCCTATACTGAAGTGTGGCCTATACTAAGGTGCGGCCGAAACTAAGGTGCGGCCGAAACTAAGGTGCGGCCTACACTAAGGTGTGGGCATCACTAAGGTGCGGCCTAAACTAAGGTCCGGCCTATACTAAGGTGCTGCCGAAACTAAGGTGTGGCCTATACTAAGGTGTGAGCTATACTAAGGTGCGGCTTATACTAAGGTGCGGCTTAAGTATTTATTTATTTATTTTCTGTGGCACCAAAAACATTTTGCCAAGTAACAGCAGAATCAACAGAATTGAGGAGTAGTTCACAGAGGCCCGATTGAAATGTGTGATATGTCTATCTGTTATTTGTGCTCACCTAACTTGGAAATGACTAAAAGAAAAGAATAATTTGCGCATTACTGATACAAACGTACAATGTATTTAAAGGTCACAGGCACCAGAAAAAAAGTGACAACAGTAATAAAAAGGTTTTTTTTGTTACCAAGCGGATTAAATAAAGTTGAAATGTCCTTACTTAATTTATCTTTGTGTAAATATCCTGTTTTATGAATCGTTTTTCAGTTGTTTGTCAAGACATGAAAGTGAAGAGTACCGGTAGAGTACATGGAAAATTAAGAACAGAATTTATGAAAGTGTGCATTATTCAATATTACAACATGGGATGGACGCGGCTTATAATCAGGTTCGTCTTATAGTCCAGAAAATACGGTAATGTTTATCCAAATGAAGGGTGTCAAATGTCAAACTGGTTCCAGAAAGGGCAGGAGATGTGACTGGAGGTTTTCATTGCAACCAAGCAGGAGCAAAGCAGACTCCGCCCATTTCCTCAAGTATTTCCTGTCAGATTCCGATTCATTGTATTTGCCATTTGCAGTAAAACCACATTGGAATACATTTGCAATGCTTTCTCAGTTTAACCAGCTGCTAATTAGTATTTTGTCCAGATGTGGTCTTGAAGCGAGGCCACAGGCAGCGACTCTGGGAAATGGAGCGCGGCTGCTTTGGATCTCAGTAAAGCAGACGTTATTCTGTAAATGAACAAGGCTTAGAAATATGTATCATTGTTTCATTGTCAAACTCTATCCACTGGCTCATCATAGTGCATTTGTACACGTTAGCACCACATTAAGCCTGCTGCTATCATTCTGGATTAGCATGACCGATTATGCAACGCGGCGTAAAACCTGCCACACTCAAGAGTTATAATTACTTTCGGAATCGTACATCGCAAAAGCAAATTACATTGATTTGCTGCAAATAAAACTAAGTGGCCATGACTGATTGAATTGTTCCAACAATACGTATGACTATTCATTACACAATAGAGTTCTTAAAGTGCCAAGTTTCTGTCCATGAAGCATTAGAGCAGAAACATACAAAGGATAAATCACTCACATAAGCTCACAAAAGTGGATAAATTCAATTACGAGGTAAACTTAAAATGATCTTAGATTAGTGCAGAAATAATTCACATAAAATGCAAATTGTGTTTTTAATCATTACATTTGTCAATAGATTTAGTCATTGGGACCATGTTTCTTACGTAATCATTGCAATAACTCAGATCATTTTCAATATTTTTCACCGAGATAATTCACTTAAGTCATCTACATGCATCAAAACAGTCCAGTGAAGTCTGGTGTGTGTGCGTGTGTGTGTGTATGTGTGTGTGCGTTCTCTCACTGCTCTTGAAGGCATCATCAGCGTGGCTCAGCCGAGGTGTCGAGGGGGAGATCCCATAATTACAAGAGGACAGGAGGATGTAGTGACTTTGGCAGACAATTATCAGCTCTTTGTCATGCTCCTGCCATCAGCCATGACATTACCTGTCTTTAATAGCTTTTAATTAGGCTGCGAAATGTTCATTTACCCACAAAACTCCAAACACACAAGTGCAAAGCCCGCGCTGAACTATAATGAGGAATGGGACTAGTGTTCAAATGTCATCAGTCAGCCATCTCCCACCTGAAGAGAAGGAACTGACTAAGTTTTGTGAGAACTTTGCACATACTGTAATAAAGGAATAGGAATATTGTGGAAAAGTCTGTTGGATTCCAGTCAAAACCCCTGGAGGCTATTTCTGTGAACTCTACTGTAACGCAGCCAGCCCACGTATCGGATTTGATGATCATTTAGAGTAAGAAATGATTCATACTGCAGCACATTTCATACAAGAAACTACAAAAAAATAAAGGTTAAGGTCGATGTACACTTTTTTTTAAGGCTCTCCGGGCGATGTGTGCTCTGCATTTGACCCATCATGCAATGCTGCAACTAAGGCAGTGTTCTCCCCGTAGCACATATTTTTTGACAATGCAATGGCACACCACCAGCTGAAAGTGATACAAACTAAACTCTGCAGCTTTTATTTTATGAAACAAAGTAAAAGGAGCAAAGTTATTCTTATCACGGTATTATATAGAAAATCAAAAAAACAAATCTCTCTAATCTTCTCACATTATTTTGACCAATTATGTGATATTGGAATATTTCCCGAGGGAGACTTAGTAATATACCAAACTGGGTGAAAAACACTACGGTCAGAACTACCATCTAACTGCTGTATATGAGAGTCTTTAGTTGACTCTTGAATGAGCTCAGGGTCAGAGCACATTTCATATAATCAGGCAGTATTCCATTTACAAGGAGCATGTATTAGAGCAACATTCTGAAGGATATAAAAGAAACTTATGCCATAATTTGGGCTCTCACTCGATACCTCTGTAGTCATAGTCGCCCTGGTTCTCATGGTTGCAAATCTGCTCCCGTAGCCTCTGTTTACAACCCGAGATTAAAGGTGACTAAGCAGCATGACGACAGTATGCTTGGGTGTGATGATCCAGATGTCATACGAGAGGACATAAAAACACATTTACGGTTAATAGTAAATAAAGCAAAATCACTTTAAATACCAGTTAAGGTTCACACTGAGTAACTTTGGTCCGAGTTATGAATCACAGCTGCTCTACAAACAGAAATGAAAAACACAGCATCTGTTAAAGTGAGGAATGTGTCTAAAGTTTTGATGTCTCTTGTGAAAATCAGATCCACTAATGATCATTTAAAACATGCAAATGAGTAATTCAGTCTGTGTCAAAACCATCACTGTTAAATGATTTTAGAAAACATGTTTTTTGGAAATCGTTCACTGCTGGAACCAAATATTTTAGTTTGTGGCTTGAATAGGAAATGTTTAAAAGTTTCTCAGTTGTATTTAGTCCCAATGCAGAGTAAGACAAATATAATTTAGTTTTCTTAGTAAAACACAGGAAGTGAAACATGTATTACATTTTTTTTAACTCAATTTGACAGATCATGTATTTCTTTCCTTTGTAGGGCAGCGTGGAGACATCTGAGCTTGGAATGTTGATAAGATCTGAGTTAAATAAGATCCCGAGTACCATGTTACAAAAGGAAACTAAAAGATACAATTGGATTCTACTGTTAAAAAGAGAAAGAAAAGGAAACATAACACTGAAAATTGGCAGAAATACATAAAGTTACGATTATCTCTGGCCAAACGGAAAGAACGTACAGTGAATGTCAGGTACTTTTTGAGTTGTGGAAATAGACATTTTTTTATGTTTGCCCTGGAATATAACGGATTAGACCCGCCCACTGCGTTCTGATTGGACAGAAATCCCAAATTGTCATCGGTCAAACTAGACGCCTCCAGCAAATCCTAAGAGTGGTGGTAAAACCAAGCAGAGGGACTGTATTAAACATTCTATTTTTGATTCTTCATGGTCAAATGGTCAAAA
>JAPMNZ010957933.1:0-12422 GCA_029875035.1 Pomatoschistus microps | reverse complement strand
CAGATACAGAGTCTGCCCGCCTGAGTTTCACCAAGCTAAGCAGATCCCAGCCAACATCAAGACCAAATCCGAGACACACACAGACCCCCAAGCGGGCCCCCACCCCAAAAGGGGGGGGAAGCCCAGCTTTCTCCTATGACAAGAACAATGCAGATCAATATAATGACATCTGAACCAAAGCGTTCGTGTAGATAGATTTATTTAGCTC
This sequence comes from Pomatoschistus microps, assembly GCA_029875035.1. Lineage (NCBI taxonomy): Eukaryota > Metazoa > Chordata > Actinopteri > Gobiiformes > Gobiidae > Pomatoschistus > Pomatoschistus microps. The sequence goes on along the minus strand of JAPMNZ010957933.1, from coordinate 12,214 downwards.
ATGTTAGTCACTGCTGACGCTCTGCTCTATTGGAAATCATCAGGGGGACAATGCAGCAGATAATTCGTCCAAGGATAGAGAAATGTTTGACAATGGTGCATGATTATACGGTAAATTATGTTGATTAAAAAGAAAAGGCCTTGGCCGTACCACCGCAGCTCGAGCCCTGACTAGAACCAGGAAGTATGATCACATTAGTCCAGTTCTCAGGTCTCTGCACTGACTTCCTGTGGCTCAGAGAATAGACTTTACTGACTTCTCCATGGCCTTGAACCAAAGTACATACTGTATGTGACATGTTTGTCCCGTTTGACCCAACTCAGACTGCGAGGAGCACAGGGACTGGCCTCCTGCTGGTGCCCAGAGTCAAGGCAGTTCCGACTCGGATTCGAAACGCCAGGATCTTCTTGCTAAGAAGCGAGAGTGCTATCCACTCAGCCACCGTGCCGCCCATTTTGGGGTTCCTTGTGCTATACAATTAAATTTGCTTTGCCTATATATTTTGCACTGTGCCACATTATGTATGCACATTTGTTCCAATAAAAAAAAAAACAATATGTTACCTGTTTGAAAAAAAAAAGTCAAAGCATAGTTTTGAATGAATGTTTTAAAAATAAATTCATGTTGGATCACACATTTCATCTTCAACTCTCCCATTGTCCTCCCCCATCAAAAACATTATCTCATCATTTGCATCACATTGACCTAATTAGGACCTGTTAGGGCGGCAGCTTGATTAGAAATGGGTATAATTTGTGTAAAGAATGTAAAGTGTAAAGACATGCACTATTGCAACATGATTAATAACATTTAGGAAATTATGCTAAAAGTTGCTTCAATAATAAAAGTATTTTTTTAACTTGGAATTTCAGTAGAAGAAAAAACCCATTTGGAGAGCAACAAAACCCATTTCATTGTGTTACATTTCTATTGCAACATCTTAAATCTTCATTTGCAGTCAGGGTTCAGACTGTGGCTCGGCGGTTTGTGCTTCAGTAAGAAGGTCTTGGGTTTGATTCCTCCTCCAGACAGGGCCTTTCTCTTGTGTGGACTTTGACAATTAACTCTAAGTATATCGTTAATATCTTGTGACACATATCTTGTGTTGTGTGCTCCTCATCCCTTCTGTTCTGTGACTTGCGAAAAAAACATTGACATTTCCCGACTGTGGGACGAATAAAGGATCTTGTTAATGCGTCTCTCATCACATCATCTCATCTCATGTGTGTGTGTGTAGAGCAGTGTTCCCCAACCTTTTGGTACAAAATCACACGGCACCCCAAAAATGAAACTCTACAGCCTTAATCAACAAAGCAAATTAAGTCATTCCCATCAATGTGTATTATATATCAAATCAACCAAGCCCAAAAACATCTTTCTAATCATCTCACATTATTTTATTTTCACAGGATTTTGACTAAGCAGGTGATATCGGATCATTACCACGGCGGACTAATAAACATCTCAAGGCACACCAACGTGCCACAGCACACTGGTTGAAAAACACTGGTGTAGAGAATGGAAAAATTGTAAATACATTTTTTAACATGGAATTTCCTTCAAGGGCAGCACGTTCAGTTTTTGACGTTTTTAGAGTCGATGTGTGTAAAAAACAGGTCAGTTATTTTATTCATTTAAATATGTTTTCTATTCACACAAAGCCACAATATTGAAAGAAGTAATTGTTTTGAAGTTAGATTGGGGTAGGTAAATGTAATAGTAAAGGTGCACTTTATTAATCCCTGTAGGGCAATTCATCCTCTGCATTTGACCCATCCTGATGCCACTAAGGCTTTCGTCAGGAGCAGTGGTTGCCGTAGTAACAGTGCCCGGGAACCCATCTCCAGATGTTGATGCTCAGCTTGGTCAGGACTACCGGAGCTGGAGGATTTAACCTAGAGTGCATGTTTTTAGTGGTAGGGGAAACCAGTGTATCCAGAGGAAACCTACACAAGCACGGGGAGAACATGCAAACTCCACTCAGAAAGACCGTTTACAGTCATCAGTGGTTTCTGACTTGTATCAACATTGCGTACTTATCTACGACATGCATCAACTCCCACCAACTTCTGCATTGCTGCGGATACGCATAAATAAGTAAAAATGTCAGTGTTTTATTATCAAAAAATCTCGGTAATACAAAACCATCGTAAAGAGCTTTGTGTGAAATGCGCTACACAACTAAAAATGACTGTAAATTCCAACTGCGCTCCCACAATAGCAGAGACTGATTCAACGGAGCGTCTTAACATGAACGTATATATTGTATTCATACCATTAGACAAACGTTCAATACATGAGATGACGACACGTTAATTAATGGTGTTATCACTTTCCTCCCACCATTCCAGCTGCTTCGCTTTGTCCACTGAGCACGGAAGATATGATCACATTAACAGTAACACATTCACAATCTGTACATTGCAAGCATTGTTTTGGAGCTGAGAAGTGTGAGTACTGCATTGAGTTGCCACAAAAAGAGACAAAATAGAGAACATATAAATCTGTGTTACAACCTGTATGTCTTTGGCAGGTGCACCAAGGAAGTGTGTTGTGTTCATATTCTTAACTGCTAACATAGTGTAACATAGATGTTCTCCTTTTTCTGGTACGCAAAGAATCTTGAAAGTTTGCTTTACACTTTCTATTTTCGTGACCTGCAGGTGACTTGTATTTGGACTCAAACTGGGCTGGTCCAAAAACACAGCTGAAATCTGACAGAGGACCAGTTTTGTGTGGTCAAGTATGTTTTTGGAGCTGATAAAAATAAATTCTGAATCTGAGCATTGGACCTCTATTCTTGGTCAAACAAAAACAGCAGAAAAGCCCGCATCAATAGCAGCGTGACTGGAGAGAATGGGCTTGAAAGTGGGTCCAGGCCGGTGACGTGAGGTCCGAGGGAAGGACACAAAGAAGCCCGCGCTGGCGTAATTGAAGCGGGCGCATTGATGGGAGTGACCTCCAGCTGGCCCTGGTCTGGACCTCTGCTGCGCACACCATTTCACTACAGAGTCTGATCAATGATGAAGAGCACAGAATGATCCACCAAATGGATCGTACAGTGGGAGAGGCTTCCCTGTTTGTGCTGCACTCCACATGGGCCCCTGCGATCAATGCCATGTGTTTTATTTTATCATTTCAGACTGCGTTGTTATGAGAAAGATGGACATACGTCATGTTAACAGCTTCCACCTATAGTTAGCACCAGCGCTGGGAATCTTTAAGTTAGCTTACAGTATCGCCATGCAATATATATTCTTAGATTTTCAAAAAATAGTCTATACATTTCCTGTAGAATTAAGGCTTTTTACCCATAACATTATTTTTTTAAAAGTACAGTATAACAGTACATTAAAAAAAATATATATTGCTTGAATTGAGTGGTTTGTATCTTAATTTGAGTAAAACAAGATTTGCCAATGGGAAAAAGGCATTTAGTCTCACTTCACAAGCTTTTTTTCTCTCTCCAAGGGAGACATTTATTTATGTTCTTAAAACAAGATAATTTAGCTTGTCCCATTGGCAAATCTTGTTTTAAGGCAAATTAATATACATTGCTGATTTATTTTTCATAACTTTTTGCATATGTTAACAGTGTGCGTTACGTAAATGGCAAGATTATTATATCAGATGAAATTCTTAAGAACAAGTCCCTGTAGAGACAGGACAACACAAGCACAATAATTATGAGACATCACATGCACTGCCTTTGCAGGAGAGGGCTGTGTTTTGAATGCAATGAAGCAGATTGTGCCACTTTGAACACTTGAACTCAATGTTCGCAGCACCGCTTCAGTCTAAGAGGATTACTTTTGCATGTAAAAATGGATCATCACATACACGCATTATACAGATAACAGTGCTTATTGTTGTGTCTGCTTTATGTTCTACACTTTCAACGATATTGATATTGTGCAAGAGACATGTGAAAATATGGTTCCCAACAAAATGGACGAATGTAACATAGATGTATGTCTCTGGTTCTTTGCACATATAAACTGTTTGGCACATCACTAGTATTTATAAACCTTTCTTCTCAACTAGCACCGCTTTTATTTTCAGATCAGGCGTTATCACAATGTGTTATCTTGACTCAAGTGGTAATTACACGTTGGAAATAGGATGCATGTGTTTCAACTTTAATCATAACGTTTAGTTTGTTTAATGGGTCGACATCCGGACTGAACGAGTTTCCAAAAAAGTACTATTGTATGAAGTTCAAGCTCATTCCCACTGAGCAAAAACGGGTGTCAGAACGTCTCGCCTTGTCCTTTTGCTGACTTCCTGCTTCTAAGATGAGATAAACTTTCTACATGTCACATTTGGCATAGATATAATCACTCAAAGTGTGCAAAAAGACAGGAAGTTTGCAAACATGTTAAAAAAGTTCAAATATAGTCTCACTGTAGTTGTCACTTTTCAAAGCCATCCACATCAGCACACCTGTCCACTCCCCCCGCTGGTGCCTCCTGCTCCTGGTGCCTCCTGCTCCTGGTGCCTCCTGCTCCTGGTGCCTCCTGCTCCTGGTGCATCGTCACCATGGAGCTCTGGAACACCCGCAACACCGACACTCCGACATTTCCAAATTGCACTAAAAACAGAGCTCTTTTCTGACTGGTCTATTTCACTGTCCATTTTTTAATTCTTGCTTTCAACTGATTTCTTCAGGCGACCTAAAGTGCCCACAGAGGCCATATACAAGTGCCTCAAACTATATAAAAGATTACAAAGAAGAGATGAAGAGATCCATTATACTTGACACTTTGTTGTACATAATTTATCCTGTACTCAACATGTTTGCACATTTCTCTCTTTTGCACAATCTGAGTGTCTCTACCCTGCCAATGTGACATGTAAATTTCTCCTTGTGAGATAAATAAAGCACATCTTATCTTATCTTATCTTATGTCCCAACGTGGGGAAATGTCAGTTTTGCATCACAATTTACAGACAGTAGGAATGAGGAGCACACAACTCAAGATGAATGAATAATATCATTTAATAAACCTCTAACTCTAGCATAAAAAGAAGCAGTATACAATCTCTATTTTTAGCATGATAAGGAAAGACATAAAAAATCACCAACATATAAAGTTAAGCAAGAAAACAGTTCAACATATCTGACTTTACAATAATAAAGAAGCATAAAATACTCAATTGTTTAGTACAATTGATATATAGTTGTGTGTATACATCCAGAGAGCATCATTATAATAATTATTAATAGCAGTAATTTGGACAGCAAAAAGAAGTTGCGTACATGTCGGTCACTCAAGGCACAATACAGTGCAACAAGCTGTGTAACAAGAGTGAAGCTCTAATCATGACAGTTTGGGCTATGCACTGCTCTTTCCTTTATAAAGTTGCCCTCTTAATAAATGTGTTTGATAATAGCTTCCTCTGGGTGAATAGCTTGCGGCAGACCACTAAAATGCGATTTGCTCTGGTTCTGTCTTCACTGTGCTGTGTTTTTTGAAGACTGGTATTGAAAGTTGTACGTTTATTTCAAGACGTTGCTGTTGTCCCTGTAGGGAAAAGCTGACAATGGTTCAAAAAACTCGCCTCAGTTTCCCACTGTTCTCCCGGATGGACACGGCATCTCAACCTGGGTCAAAACACACGAGTCTGCAGTAAATGCTTAGAGGCTCGGTTCTCACAGTCTCAGAGGTAGATGTGGAGGTCTTTGTGGATGAAGCAGATATCTAAAAGTCCATGTACGTCTTAGAGAGGGCTTTTCGGGAATCATTTCTGAACTTTGAGACCTTTGTTCTCTCTGCTCTTTTACTCGGTGGGAAGTCGACATGGACCACAGAAACAAAGCACAGCAGCCAGTCTAAGAGAGTCCAGTCCTCTGAAATTGTCATGGCATTCCTACTCACAAATCATCCCTTTTCTTTCGAGTCTTTCAAACTGCAATAGCTCTGGACTGCAGGGTTTTGCACCAATTTAGTCTATTTGGTTCTTATTTAGTCTGATTTAACCCTTTGAGACCTTTCGGGAGCTCATTAGCTTCCATTTCCTCACTTAGTTTGAGCAACTTGTCAAATCTAAACTAATAATAGAAGCGTATTTATTCATTTTGCACATGAAGCTGCAAGTTCATTGTAAAAAAATATATATAAAGTAATAACAATGCTAATGTAATGTCCCACATTTGAAAATACATGTACGTATTTAGATTCCATCAATTAATATTCTTGTGGGATGTGGGATATTACAGTGAAGCGGCTGTAAAGTGCCAAACTGTCTTTGTGTCTTTAGGCAAGAAACGTCACCACATTGCCTAGAATCAATGGTACTGGTTTCCTGTTTCTGCCAGTATGCCCCAGTGATTTATCACCACTGTGTATGAAGTGAAAGAATGATTCCAAAAAAGTAAATGTAAAAACTGATTTTTGTGTGATTTGGAAAATGAAACATGGTTGATTTGCAATATAATTATGAAATATGAAGAGTAAGACATAGTATCACCTTAAAATCCTTTAAGTGACGCATGGACCAATGAACACTACAACAGTCCGATATGTTCTATATATGGTCCTCATATATCGGTACTGCAATACTTGGTCTTATTTCAAACATTTTTTCCCCCAATGCCGCAGATCAAGGACTTAATCCCTCTGAAACTATTGTCTGGGGGCAAAGTCCAGACCAAACATTGAATATGCGGGATCAGCTAAATGCAGATGTACATAATCTATACTATGTGGCCGACTGTATGTATGCGGAGGATTTGCTGCAGCTTAGTTTAGCACAGCAAATGAACGAAAAACGGTTTACCAAGTTTGCATGCCATCTCCAGAATCTTCATCTGATCTAAAGGTTTAGGATTCCAAATAAGAGCTGATGTGCAGGTGTGATGAACGGCAGATGGTGTGCCAGATCAAATTAACATGAAATTATTTTTTGAGCTACCTCCTAATCCTCCACAAAACATGTTGAAACAGGTGTATAAGGAATTGTTGTTGTGACTTGGGTATCTTTTGGCATTTCCGAAACATACATTACTATACATTTGTTACAGATTGAGTTTGTTAGGAGACAGGAGAAGTTGGATTCAGTTTTTCACATAATCCACGTCAAGAACCACAGATGAATAATTTATCTAGTGTGGTTGATGGAAAGATAATGGTCTGAGCACGGACAGCAAAGATGGCCGTCTGTGCAGACTGATAACATGGTCACATCCTTAATTTAATCGAATAATGTTTTTTAGTTTTTTCTCTGTTAGAAATATATTTATATATAGGAAGAATTATTATATTAAAGAACGTTATTTTATTATCATCTTGTATTGTTAACTTTTTCTCTGAGACGACAATAGAAGCCCATACAACGCAAAACAGAATACTTGTTCCATATAGTTTTCACATATAGTTATCTCCAATGTATGTGAATATATATATAGATATAGATAGTATGCATGTTTATATTCCCTAAGCTTACAGTAGATGCAGCTGTCCTGGGGGATGCTTGTTAGTGGGATGTACCTCACTGACCACTAACGAAGGGGTTTGACACGTACTTTTACTGTGTGTACCATCTGCATTGTGTGCTGCTGTACGGTCTATTATGTATGCTATATTACACATTCATTTTTTATTCAAGTAATGGGATGTTTTGGAAGTGCAACTGATTAGCATATTTGTAAAGCTATTCTCTATTAAGCAGCAGGAGTCTAAAGATCTCACAACACCCCTCCATCCAGAGCTCTTTTTTCAAAGTAATGTCTTTATTACAGCAACTTCATGTAAGTAAATGCGGGTTGGTTAGTTTTGCATCTGATTTGTTTTGTATTTACTGATGAATGACATTTTACATGCTTAAAAGTATGTTTTAACAGAGGAGACATGTCTTGATTAGAACATTTTCCTATGCAAGCATGGGTCTCACGTTCTCTTCCTCTGACCAGTAGTCCTCCTCATGTGACCATAAACCACAATATCCAGTAAATTCTAAAACTTAATTTCAACAATTTGAAGCATGTATTTCACAATTGGTAACAGACTGAACCAAGCACGAGATACTATACAGTAGAAATAACACAGGACATGAATATAACGTATGGGCAACAGAATGTGCCGACACCTGCATGTGGAAGCCTGATCCTGTCAAATATCAGGCTGAGATGGGCAGGGTCTGGTTACTACTGTGATGGGAGACCTCTAAGAACACCAAGTGCCACAGTGGGGCAGCTGCGGGTGCAAAGTGCCAAAAACACTCAACCCACATTGCCTTGTGTGAACCAGGTGTGGGCGTCAATAAGGGTGCTCGAAGGGTCCAATGGTACATACTGGTTGCCTGGTTCCGTCACTTTGCTCTAGGGCAGCTGTGGTTACACTGGTAATTTACCACCACTGTGTATGGAGCGAATGAATAATGCCATATGAAGAGTCTTTGAGTGTCCAAAAAAGCACTTTATAAAATCAAAGCATTGTTATTAACATTATCGAAACCACATTCACTTCTTGTTATTTTATTGTTGCATTTTAATTCTGACAGCTTGTTTGATTACTCTATCCACTGATAATTTATTTTCCCTCTTAAAAACATTTAGTGTGGCGTCATTGCCCTGCAGAAAGGTCTGGTACTTGTTGCGTCAATTTTATATCAGATTTTAAAATCGTATATACAATTTTACAATCCCGTTTGTGTTGAGCCAGCCTAATCTTCTTTATTAATATGATTCCCTGACACATTATGAATCAATGATAATGTCTGAACATCCTATTATTCAATATATGGGATTCCCAACCTTAAGCCCATGAAGCCAGAGTGCAGTGGATCAACCGTGTGAGATAAGGACCGTCTTAATCCCTCTGCTACTATTGTCTACAGGACAGTCCAGACGATACATTGACTATGTGGGATCAGCTAAATGAAGATATAAATAATCTATTCTGAGGCCTGCTGTATGTTCGGGGGGGATTTGTCACAGCTTAATTTAGCACAGCAATGGAAAAAAAAACAATTGCGATTTCAGAGTAAAACCAGAGGTAAGAGAAGAGATTGTATTTTAGGTGATGTCAGTAAATTCAATTAAGATAAGATCAGATAAGACAGGATTTATTCGCCCGACTTTGGGGAAATGTCATTGTTGCAGCGCACATACAGGACAGTAGTAAGAGCACACAGGGAGCACACAAAATATACAATAAAAGTAGCTAATATGCTTCTTAGCTTTAAATGCTTCAATATCAAAATAATGATATATCTCTATCTATATATAATGCAAAGTTATATATATAGGGCAGGATAAAGTGACACTCGGAGTATGGCACATTGCACATAATTACGGTATTTACTATTTACAGATTCGTACAAAATGAATCACTCATTCATATTTGTATCATATGTATCTGTACTATCATTTAAAGTTAATGTTTTTTTCAATAATAACATATTAAATTTAGTATCTCTCATGGAATAATTACCACCACTAACATTTACTGAAGGAGAGTAAGTAAGGATTTGAATTAATTTTATCCAATCAGGATGCAGCAGGAGTGATCGTGGGCGGGTCTAACTAGTGTTCGGATTTGAATAGTTCTCTCTCTCTTCACAATTGTAGAAGTAGGTGATTTTAAAGGAGACACATGATACAATATTTTTCTCTTATACAGTGAGTTTGTCTTTAAATCCATCCACGCTAATATCAGGAACTTCTGGCACAAGCAAGACCCCCTGCCCCTTCTGTCTAAATCCTCCTGTCTCAAACTTGGAACACTATGGCAAATCGTTACACTATTCTGGACTCAAGTAGGAGAAACCAACTCTCCAATCCTACTGTTATGTATTTCCAATCACCTGACCCCATCCATTATCTCTACACAGCTTCTCCTTTTTCATAATGACACAGATATGCACATCATTTTAATGTATCTTAAATCTGTGAGGTTGTGTGACAGCTGACATTTGATATATATAGTTAATATTCCCCTATTGATATTTAGATAAATTAGCTGACCTTTAATTGTGGGAGTTTCCAGACCATGGGAATATATTTGTGCATTGTCTTTTCAAATATTTCTCTTGTTTCTGCATGCAATGTTTATGGTTGGCAGATTGGATGTGCGCGGCTTCACCAGTACTGACCTTGTCTATTTATTTACAGAACTGACATCGTGATAAAGGGTATTTCAGAAAGCACTGAATAAATGCATGTTTTTTTCCTGTAGGTTTTTAGTTTATCGAGAGAAGATAATCTGCTGAACACCACATTAATCTCTGTGATGTCCTTTGGCTTTTGCTCAGCTTTTGATGACAATGGTTGACCTTTATGCGCTAAATCGTGTCATTTCTCATATTAATGCCTCGCTGGAGTAATGCTCTCTGACCTGGCATCACACAGAAGCATATAGAACGCATTTTTTACTCTACAGCAGATACTTCATTTCCACTCATGCAAGAATATTGGTTTTATTACAGATGGACCATGATCCCATTTAGCAGTGGATGTTTGCACCGTTTCTACTGTATCCATGTTCTGACCATGTAACGCACTAACTTCATTCACAAGTCCAAAATCTCACATCTTTGCACTAAACCCACAATAAATTCATGCGTCACCCCTAAATGTTCAAACATTTTTAACTCCTACTAGATGACTACAAATCCATTTCATGTATCAACAAAGTAATAGGTTTATTTGACATCACTACATTTCTAAAGTTAAAAACTATGGCGAAGGACATCTCTAAAATCTTTCTATGGTAAGTGTCAAAAGTTAGGTGCATTAGTGAAGACAAAGTTTATTTCTCTGTCATTCCTGGACCAAAAGCAAGAAGTGGTGGAATTACAAAGAAGGAACGAAAAACATACTGAATGCATGATGTTGGCCAGTATATGGACCTTTGAGAACACTAGGGCGGGTTTGTGAATCTAATCACTATCTGATCCACTTCATATACAAGAAAAGGACAAATAAATTCGGTAAAATTTAAATAGTTACAAAAATATGAATACAAAATAAAAATATAAAACAAAGGACCATACGTCATGCTGTTCTGAAAGCATGGAATAAAAAATTATCTTACGATCAAATAATGAGCTGGACAAGATAATTTCTTTTAAAAACGCCTTTTTTCCCATAGAGATGTTTTGGCATCTGCCCTCCAACTGAAATAGAAATCTCAAACACAATCATAAAAACATGTTTTGTTTCCATTACTCGACATGCAGCTCTTCATGTCAGTTACTTAAAACCATGTAGAGAGACTGACACTTTTTGAAGTTCAGCCCTGGTTAGACCCGCCCATGCTCACCCCTGCTGCTTTCTGATTGGTCAAAGTTAATTAATTATCCTTGTGGCCCCTCGTCATTGGTAAAACTGTTCTCCCCCAATGCATCTTACTGGTGGTCTTCGTGCAATCATTTTCAATAAATAAATGTTGGAAGATGTATATTGTACATAATGGCACCGTCTACTATTGTAAAACATATACACATTATTTTAAACATGCAATAGAACATCACCTTTAAAGACTTATTTTTCTCATAATAATTGCCATCTCTTATTCTCTCTGTGATTTTTAATGGATTACACTCTCACCCAATCTCGCTATAGTGTGCACCTGTGTCCGCAGCGCTGCCTCACATGCCGCTCACGTCTGGCTTCTGGATTTCATAAGACTCGTCTGCGTGGCGTGACCCGGGAAGTTACTGACCTCACTTTTTTAATCTGGTCTCCCTCCTCCGGCGCTCCACTCTGCCTTTCCGTTCTATCACTCCGACAACCGTGAAGGATAATCTAGCTGCAGATTATGGTGAGATTACTTGTGTCTACTGTACTCTATGTTGACATCGATGAGGAGTGTGTGTATACAGAAGCAGCACAGAGGGACAGGTTCATAATAATAACTCCCCAAACGCAATTGGTAATCTTTCCACTGCTTCAAAGTGTCTGTCCGGAAAATAAATGAGGAGAAGAGAGAAAGTCGGAGGAAATGCTTGAATAAAGATGAATGTAAATGCCAAAAGGTGAGGTTAAACCTGGATTGATGATGGCTGCCTGCACTGTTGCGATGAGTGAAATATTATCAAAACTATATGCAGCTAAAACACAAGAAATGGGCAATCACAAATCTGGCTTTGATCTTAAAGCTGGAGTACCTAACTTTGAAAGATGCAGGACATCTCGTCATGCTAACAGCTTCTTCCCACAAGCTGTTATCAGTTTGAACAGAGCACTTTAATGTTCTTGCACTTGTATAGA
>JAPMNZ010957929.1:0-14108 GCA_029875035.1 Pomatoschistus microps | reverse complement strand
AGAGAAAGCCCGACTGTCAGAGTAAGGTTCAGAAACGTCTCACCAGGCGTTAGATTCACACCAACTCAATTCAAACATGCCACTAAAACATGGCAAATGTCAGTTGAGTGTCATATTCAAATAGAATGATTCTTGTCTCTTTATATTAGAGACCAATGGATATGTCTGGAAAAAAAAATCCTGGAAAAAGTTGCTGAAATATTGGCTATCAGTCTAATTTCTTTTTAGCGTTTCTGACATGTTATATGTTTAAACATCTAGATCATTAATTTGACTAAAAACAAATCTCAAAACGTAATAAGGAATAACCAATGAAAAGAAACTGAATATACAAGTACAAATTTGAAAAAGTAACAAAATGAAAAAAAGATTAGCTATAAACAAAACCATCCACAAATAAAATACTGGTAAATAAAACCAACTCCCATGAATATCCATAAATGCATTATCAAATAACTAGAATGTAGTAGCAAAGTATTAGTATGAGCCTTTATAATCATTGGTCTCAGAGAACCCTATATTAGTCATTTTCTACTTTTTACATCCAATACATACGAGCTGATTTTGAAATGTGGTCAAAGTCAATTTTATCCAATCCATGGTCATGTCAAACTCAATATAATTACTAAACATTGATACCATAACGTGTGCTTGTTAGCATGCACGTGTGTATAACGACTCTGCTTACCTTTCCAGCTCGTTAATCTTCTTGTCCTTGTCGTTCTTCTCGTTCTCCATTTCCCGCAGGATCTCCAGCAGGCGGTCCACCTCGGCTTGGGCCTTCCCAGAATCCTCCTTGTGGCGGGACACGTCCTGCTCGAGGTTCTTGATGCGCTCTGCCAACTCCGTGTTCGCCTTGGCCTCCAGCGTGGCAGTCTGGGCCTGTCACATGAGGAGAGATTTGAAAAATAAAAATAAAACATCTAGAATAATATTAGAGGGAAATGAAAAATGAAGACTCAGAACAATACCCTCTTTAGTTGGCTTTCCAGTTTCAGGCACTCTTCTCTTTTCTGCTCCAAGGAGATTTCTAATGTTTTTAATTTGGAATCCTTCTTCAGACCAGAGGATGCCAGTGACGATGCATGCTCCTTTAGGTCCAACAGATTAGTCTAAACAACACAAGTGCATAGGTTCAATAGCAGGCTTTATATTATTGTGCAGCTACTAAAATGTTTTTCAACCAGTGGCCACAGTGCTTAAGCCTGCCTTGAAACTGGTCAAAATACTGTGAAAATAAAAAAATGTGAACTAACTAGAATTACTTTTTCCTCAGATAATTTTTTATATAACAAAATACACTTTGATGAGACTTTGATGACTTTACGTTGTTAAGGCTTGAGAGTTTTCTTTTTCTATCAGTTTCATCTGGTGGTGTCATGAAATGGTTCTCAATGGCACAGGTGAACGAGGGCTAGAAAAGGTTGGGGAACACTAGGCTAATGAACTGTCAAACTCTAGAGGAAAATTTCAAACCAAATTAGGGGCTTCACAAGAACAACAAAAAAGGTTGCAAGTAAAATAAATAACCTTTTCTTCCAACTGCAACATCTTGGCAGTGTTCAAACAAAAGCAGAGATGACTAGTCTTTCTATTTTTGGAGTTGATTGGGAAGTGCATTTTACTCAGCATTGAAATCAGCACTGAAAGAGTGAAGATCAACCAAATTGATATTAATCTAATCTCCTATATGAAAAACAAAATGGGTCGCAGCCGAGGGCTAGATTTATCAGTATAGAAGCATTTCCAGAGGAACAAGTATTATAAATGGCAGTCCTATAGGATATAAAAACAGTAATGAAAGCATGGAGTGACAACACAGGAATTCCATGCTTGAACGTGGAAAACCACCGTGGTCACCGCACCACCAAAGGCAGGCTTTTGGGTGCGGCTATAAAAAGACATAACAGGACTTTTCTCATTTCAAACTCTCACTTTTCTCCTCCAGAAAGTCTGCGCTTATCTATAGGCTTCGACTAGTGAAAAAGAGGGCAGTAAAACGATCTTATGTGTGCGTGGGCAGGATCTTGATCAACACAAAAAAACGTTTATCAACTTTTAGTGTAGTGTCTTGCCTCTCTATCTGACAGGTCGCCTTGCAGCAGACTCAGCCTCTCCTTCAGCTCCTTCAGTTCCTTTCTGGAAGAGTCCAGCTCCTCTCCTTTCTCCCGGTCATCTCGATCTCGCTGGTCTTTGAGCCGCTCGATAATGCGCTCCTACAAATACACAGACTTTTAGATTAGACATCCCATTACAACAAGTCTTGTCCGTTACCGTGCAGTTCCGGCTCACCTTTTCTGCCAGAGACTCCTCCAGTGTGGTCAACGCGGTGTCTGTGTTAGAGGTATCTGCCTGTAAAGACTTGACCCTCTCCTTCAGGCTGCTCATCTGCTTCTCTTTGTCTCTCAGCTGCTCCTGTAGATTCTCAATCTAGAAAATAAAGGATATTTCATTGCAAACACATTAATCAATATTATTCTACACAAGGCAGCTCAAAGTCCATTTTAAGACCTCATACAGACTTAGACTTTTTAAATATACAGTTTAGGGAGAATTCTATGCCACCATTGGCAGGTAAAGTACATGTTTATATACCTTCACTTATGTTCGTTCGATGTTGATCAAATTCTGAAAAACTGGAACCTTATAAGTTAACTTCCAGAGCGCGACCCATCGTTTCTTACCTTCTTCTGCAGCACAACAATTTTGCGCTCCTTAACATCCAGCATGTCCTTGAGGTCATGGATTTCCCCGTTGAGAGTTCCCTTCTCTTCTGACATCTCTTGGATCTGTTTGCTCTTCTTATTCAGTGTGGCCTCCTTCTCTTCCAAGCGCAGGCGCAGTGCATCGACCTAGAGAAGACGATACATACATCCAATATAATGCCAAACAGCTCTTTGTTTCGGGTGCAGACTGGCTGAACGCTCTTACTTCTGTCTGTAGGATGGCAGCGCGTTGTTCCTTCGCAGTGAGGGATTCCTTCAGGACTTCGATGTGTTGCTTGCTATCGGAGAACTGGTTTGTTAAAGTCTCCAGTTTGGTTTGCAGGCCCAGGAGCTCGGTGTCTTTCCTGGAGAGGTCCTGCTTTACCTGCTCCATCTGTTGACAGAGTGAAGCGTTGAAATGTGTTGATTATGAAAGCAAGCATGGTAATGTTATCCATAGAGCTAATCTTGACCTTGTTTTTCATGAACTTTGTGTGACTCCGGTAGACCTCCATTTGTTTCATCTCCTCCTGCCGTTCTTCACAACTCAAGAGTCCGTTCGATTTTAACATTAGCAGCTCCTCTTCCATGTCCCGCATGCCTCTCTCCATTGAACCGATTTTAGCATCCTGGATCCACAAACTTTCATTAGTATCTTGTCTTTAGGGGTGTTGATGATAAATAATAAATGTAACCTACCTTCATGTCAATAACAGTTTGTAGCGCTTTGGTTTTAGTAGACTCAGGGGTTCCCTCATACCTACGGTGCAACTCCTGATTCGAAAGGTAAAAATCAAAAAGATATATAGAAAATATTGTACAAAGTCTGATATGAATGAAAAAACCTCTCTAAGGGATGAAATTTCTCGGTCTCGTTGATCCAGCAAACTCTCAAGATGATGTCTGTGCATCTCTGCATCAGCTAATCTTCTGGTACGCTCTTGGTCCTCCTCTGATGCCTTGGCAGATGGCCCTAAAAAGAGTTTTGTAGGTTTACACTTTTATGATGATGGTCTGTTGCACATTTCCCTTTCATGTTCATGGTTGTTCCAAATCAGTTTACCTTTGCTCTGGAGCATCTCCAACAGTTTCTTAATGGACTCGTCTCTTGCCCCCAGTGTTTGTTTCTGCGTGTCGATCCTAAGCTCCATCTCCTCGAGGGTCTTCCGGAGCAGAAACAGTTCTTTGGCTTGTCTCTCATGCTCAGCATGCAGTCTCCTGTAGTTCTCCTCTGTGGGTTCAGAAGTCAGAGCCAGGTCTCGGCCTTGGCTGGATGGGTCCTGTTGGAGCAACTGGTTCAGATCCCTTTGGATCCTCATCTCATCCTGAAGGGCCTGGACAGTCATCTGGAGGTGCTACAAACACAAGGTCAGACACAAGATTTATACACACACACACACACACACATTTCCCCACTGTGGGACGAATAAAGGAACTCTAATCTTATCCTGTCACACTCACACAACACATGAAAGTTGACATTGGAATTATCTCGCCACAGAGACCGGAAACATTTGACCTTACAGAATTCCAGTGTTATTTATTGTGCGCTACAGGGAGCATTACAATAAACAATAATTTGGACCAGCCATTCCCAAACTCTGAGTGCTGGGGCCCACTTACCGACTTAAAGAATGCCAGAAATCTGATCAGCATTGTTGTAGTCCATTTTTAAAAACAATTGTAAAATTCAAAGTATTATCACAGATCCACCATTTCTCACCAATCGGTTTCAAAGCAAGTCAAATGAAATATAGACTAGGCTGCACTAGTTTTGTATTATCACTTAGGCAAACTTAGCCTAAAAAGGCATCAGGGGCTGCTCCAGTTCAACAATGTGCGAGTACCCTTTGACCTGCAATTTGACCTGCATTGTACAACACAAAATGGGCCATTTAACCAGAAACCCAACTGGTGGCATGGACTCCACAGCTACACTCATATCTATTGACTACGATGTACCATGATGTTTTATTACGAATGTGAAAATAAATCAATAGTAAATTGAACGCTGTATTGATAAATCAGAGAAAAGACACATGCCATCATAGTCAATAGCCAGTTTTACATTTCATGCTCAGAGATACAAATAGTGAAACACAATCGGCCCAGTGTAGTATTGCATTGTTGGTGGCATCAGACGGCATGAACGTTCGGCAGTGTTCTGAGATTCTGTAACCTAGTGAATTGTTACTCTTGTCTGCATCTGCGAGGGTTTTCATACGGCAGAACAAAGAGACAAGTCAGAGAGACTTTTCCTCCAGCCCTGTCCTTTTTGGTCCTTTGTCATTTTCCCCTGCACTCCCCAGAGACGATTCATCAGACTTGCTTACGCTTGTCTTGTTCTCACACCAATTCTCTCACCTCTACTGGCACTCTCCATCACTTTTCCTCCCTGTGACAAAGGCTGACTCACTGTGGAACTGTGCCTGTCCACGCCTTTGCTCTGGACAGGCACACTCATGCTGTAGCCACAAACACTTTCTCACTTCCTCATACTCTCTTCTCCTGTTTGAGCAGGCCAGATGACAGGCAAGGGACGTACTTACTTTGCTGCTGCTGCTGCTGCTGCTGTATACAGATCTGATTTTGTCACTGCCAATTGAAGAATTATGTCGGTTCACAGTTGTAATTATAATGTAATGGCATCCTTTTTATACACAATTCGATTGAGTGAATATGGGAATTTTTTGGTCATTATCTTCTCAGCATGTTTAAGTCTATGCAGGATTTAGTAAAGGATGAATCAGTTACTTAATTACTAGACAACCATTTCAATAATTGACTAGTTGTGATGAATTAATCAACTTAAAACGTACTCCTGTTCTTGTACCACTAAGATGAAGATAGGTCAGAAACATGTTTTTTTAACCGCAGAATACCCATTTGTTTTTATGCAACAATCTAACAATGCATTCAAATGAGTATGCCAGTAATTTAAAAAAATTGAACACTTTGATTTGCACGAACACATGGTCTCATTGCTGCAGACATCGTCCATTGTATAAAAAATAACAGATAATGCGTTCAGTACCGCTCACAGTATATTGAGCTGATAGATCACAACCCTGGCTGTAGCATCTCCACTGAACGCAGGCACGGGGCTGGGGTAAAGCTGTAATTTGCAAAGACAAATGTGTTGTCCTTTTGTTCGCGGGGTTTGGCTACATGCGTGTTGAATGGGAGGGGGCAGAGGCTTCAGACATCTTTAAATTACTGCTTTTCCTAATGAGCCTAACTGAGAATAACTCCATGGTGAGGTTCTGTGTCTCAGCACGATTGAAAACAGGAATTATCCCCATCTGACCCCTAATTTATCAAAAAGAAGAGTGAAACAAAGCACGTGATTGACCAGAAATTGCAGCCATATATTAAACATTGTCATCTTTGAAATGTTTCCTGTGGGCTGCAGTGAAATTCAGCACAATCAGAGCTGTATAGTACCATTTGTCAGCGTGCTTTACATTTTAGGCTTTGGTTTTTATCAAGGTTTGTACAGCCATGACCCGGAAATATTTGGAGAATAAGGTCCTAAAATAAGTATATATAAATAAATTAGTTGCATCTTTTTTGCAGTGTTATAAGCAATGCAGAGATGTGTGCAGTGTACACTTTGTATGTCAAATCTCAATCATCAAATTGATGCAAAAAATTGGGGAAATACTGGGGAATTTGGAAAATAATAAATAAAATAAAAAAGTTCACCTGTGCTTCGTCTTGAATAATACGATATTGTTCCTTCCATACGGAAATCTTGGAAGCTTCGTCTTTCCTTAGAGCCCGCTCCTTTTTTAATTCGGGACTCCAGAAGGTTTTAATTGAATTCATGGATGAGCTCAGCTTGCTTTCTTTGACCTCCACCTCTCTGCGTAACAGGTCATTCTCACGAAGAACCTGAAGCAGAGGGAAAGTAAGGAAAAACAATCGTTTCAGAAAAGTATGAACAACAAATAAGTGAAAAAATACCTCTTTAAGCTGGGTCTGTAGGTCTAGGATGGTGTTGTCTCTGGCTTGCCTAAGAGAATGGGGGACAGTAGAGGACATGTGGTGGTCCCCAAAGGCTAAAGCATCACCTCCCATCATCCCAGCTGACAACAGAGCATTATTAGGCACTGTGGTGGAAATGTTCGGAGTACTTGCAGCCACACTACCACTACTGCTACCACCACTCCTGACACCATACGTCACCCTCGGCCTTCCTATAGTGGTCATTGTGCCTCCACTCTTTGGAAGGTGGTCTCCTACCATGGCTACTTCATTGTCACTCAGATACATAGGACCAGAGGTAGCATATGCAGCATTGAGAGATTGAATGTTCTCCATGGAGAGTGTTTTGCCCCCTGCTCCACCGGGACCTCCACCACTTCCTCCAGAACTATTTGTGCGTCTGTGTCCCATACGGGGTGAACGTGGGAGGCGTGGGGATCGTCCTGAGGCCTGACCTGTACTACCTCCATCTCTTCCTCCACTATGGTTAGCATCCGCCCTACCGACTGAGCGAGCACTACCATACATGTTTATAGAAAGATCTGAGGATAGTGGAGAGAAAAAAACGTTTGATTGATTAAACAATTATATTGCACACAAATTGACAATTTTATCACATACAATTATGCCTACTTGCTTATCCAACAAACTTAAGTATTTCCACTTCACCTGCAAAAAAGACACACAAAAAAACAACAGTTAGATATAATTTCCACTATTCCTTATTTGCAAATGATTCATGTTTGCTGTGCGATAGACTATAACAAAACAAAGCACGTTCTTGAGAATGAGAAACATATTTTCAAAGGCAGCACATCAATGGTATGTTGTGATAATCTTGTTGCTACTAGCACCTAACCTTTCTACTATTCTTGACGAAAGCAGCAAAACACAATGAAGAAAATGTTATATTATCGCAAGTACGCATTCTTGGGTGCTGTCGCCCGCATGGGAGGAGTAAATGGGGATAGTTCAGTTCACTTCACGGTAAAAGGGAGAGAAAAATCCCAGTTTGTAAAATTCCGTACATTCTATGATGGCTGCATTCGTGTTAAATAGTTACTGCTGCTACACTGGACACAATAAAACAATGACTGACAGAGGAGCCACAATGTAGTTGTAATGTATTTGGACCGTAGTGGTTTTGGAGACACCCATATCAAACCGTATCATTTTTCTTCTGTGCGTAACGGAGTCTCACGTTCAACTGTGCTTTCTGCCACTAGCATTAGGCCAGCAGGATTACAAACTGCTCTAAGACCATAGCAGATGTGGTACAGTAACGTATCAAACCTCTGGTATAGCATTAGCTCACCACAACTTAGAGAGGAGAGCCCATCCGATTTACGTGGTCCAGCCAAACCGAGCCTGTATGTTCTTTTTCGCTAACACAATAGCGAACAGGGAAAATCCGTAGAAATTCACGAACTGAACGATGACTTCTTTGAGCCCAGAAATACGTCAGAACTGGTTCTCCTGGTCGGATAAAAATGCTTTCCAATTATTCTCATCTTAGCTTAGGCGTTTGAGCACGGACATCAGATTTTTTCATCGTTTTGTAGTAGCGATAGTGGCCCAGTAGCAGAGCTAGGCGCCTCAGTGACGTCAGAACTCACTTTGCCATTTTGCTCGTTCACGCGAGCGTCAGTTCGCCACGCTGACCATGCGCGCTCACGAGAGGGCTTCGATGATACTAATGCAAATGCATGGTGTTCTCCGGGTGCTCCGGTTTCCCTACTACTAAATCAAAGTGGCACTATTGTTAAATAAAGGTCAACGAATAATAAACATTTAACGAGGAACTTGGCAGTTTATTCCTTCCTCTTTACATTCATATTTAGGATGAAAGGAACAAAACCATGTATATTGCCATACCCCGATATTTAACTATATGATATGTTATTATCAGTTAATAGTTACATTTGCATTACATTATAATAATATATTCCTTTTGAAGTAACTAAGCAGCGTAAGTCATTACAAAAGTGAAAATTGGTAATATATTAATAGTTACAATCAAAGTAAGTACATGTATGGTTAATGTAAGTGCTGGTTTGCTTTGATTTCTTGCAGTTTGCAAGAAAAATTGTAATCATCACATTTTGATCATGGAATATAAAGATATTACAGTACTAGAGTAACTTGCTTGACACTAGTACTAGTTAAACAATAAAAAACATTAGTATTGACTTTAAAATGTAACTGATGAGTTACACTACTTTGGATTACTCTGAGATACTTTTGATCTACCATACTTGTCCTATTATGTTGAGTTTTGTTTCACATACTTGCTTCAGAGCGCAGACAAGTGAAATAAACCAATATTAAATTTCTCCTATGTGAGATCAATAAAGTCTATCTTATCTTATCTCATTGGATATAGTGTTAAATAAAGCTAAATCTTCTCACTAGCGTCCAACTCCGCATTTTGAGAACACCAATACAACAACTGTATGGATAGGTGGAGACGAACTGTGGAAAGTGATTAGAATCCATAAACAACTTCTAAGTGAGTAAAATTAATCTGTGCATAGGCACTAGGTGGCGTCAGTCGAACAAGTTACATTTATCATTGAAAACCTTTCATGCATACGGTGCAGCCACCAGTCGGCAGTATTGACTGTGAAATATACTTTGCCAACCCGAGGCAAGCAGGCCTCGTTCATTTAAATGGTGACAAAATCATAATAATTATAACAATAATAACAACACCAATAACAAAAACAATAACACATTTTTATTATCATTCTAATTATTATTATTGTTATTATTATTATTATTATTATTATTATTATTATTATTATTATTATTAACAAATACAAAATTACTATTTCCAGTAATTGTCAAGTAAAAACCAAATTAATGAAAGATATTTCAGGATGGAAGCACACCTTTATTACATCATGTGGACTTTGTACAGTATATATTCATATTACTTTAAAGGGTCATCAAAAATAA
This sequence comes from Pomatoschistus microps, assembly GCA_029875035.1. Lineage (NCBI taxonomy): Eukaryota > Metazoa > Chordata > Actinopteri > Gobiiformes > Gobiidae > Pomatoschistus > Pomatoschistus microps. The sequence goes on along the minus strand of JAPMNZ010957929.1, from coordinate 4,458 downwards.
CTGCTATCGTGTTTTAATGCATGCATCAAAACACAATTAAAAGCACATATTGCACATATTTACTTTGAGCTGTTGGCTGTGCTCATGTGTTAGAGAGAGACTAGGTTATGAGGTCACTTTTCATTGGCGCAGGCGCCTTTAGGAATAGTTGTTTCTTCGTCAATATGTAGCAACTGCGCCGCGGTCCACACATCAAACCTGTCCGTAACAAAAGTGATCTGGAAACCAGTTCGGACCATTGTGGATTTCTTCTGTAACTTGCCATTATTTATATATTCGACGAAGGATTAACGCTGGTGAATATTGGTGGCTGACAGCTGTGTTGAGAGGTAGGTCAGCAACGAGCTGTTTTCGCCCACCGGCAAACATCTAGCGTTGTTTTAGCTAGGTTAGCACACTGCTAACAAATGCGAATAACGGCTAACGTAGTTGACTCTACCGACGAGCACAAATACTATAGCTGTGAAACGCGACGTGTATTGGCTGGTTAAGTTAGTGTTATTGTATTTGTACAATCTATTCGTTTTTAATCGCCAAATACATTGAGAAGCTATACGTTGTCGTGGGCTGTGCGTCTTTATTTAACTTGGGCCTAGATGAGACCCGCCTATTGCTAACGCAGCCAGCTTATATTGGAGAAGCTAACCGAGTTGTCACCACGGCGGTGGCCCTTCTGACGTTCTTATGTCTAATTAATTAGTGTCTTATTAGTGTGGGAGTATAGTGGGGTGTACTAACCACTGCGTAGGAAATGGGCATACGCGCACTGAGCACAGATGATCTTTAAAATGTGGCGTTATCGTTGCATTTCCTTGTTGTGAACAACCAACGCGACTGTTTGACCGCCCACAACGCTACAGTGTGTGAAAAGGCCCAACGGGTTAAGCCTGCGGAGCCTTCTACAGGAGCTAACTTAGCCGTGTTAGCTGCATGTTAACATGCTAACAAAGAGCCGTACGTCCCTCCTCCTCGGCTTCAATTTGGTCCTCACTCTGGTGCTTGTAGTCTCAGTGCGGTGAAGAAATGGTAAGGTGCGAGGGCGTTTGCGATAACCAAGCTGCTTTTGTGTTCTAAATCGCATGTGTCTACCGACTTACATGAATGTTACCTTTAAATCGGGTCAACAGTCATGCTACTGCATGACTTCTGTCATAACAATATATTATTGACGTATAAACGTGGACATAAACGACACCGGCTGTTGACAGCTGAAATACTGTTTATCATTTACAGCTGCGTTTTATGGGCATGTGTTGTGGTTTCTTAACTATGCGTGTTATAGTTTGCAGTTTCGTTCAGTGACTTCCAGCTTTTCGTGGTTGCTTCATTGAGGAGTTTTGACAATGAGCAGTTGATATAATGGAAATGATGTAACACATTTTAACACTTTTTTTATTCCTTCTTATATGGTAACTACATGTTTTTTACATGTATTTTTCAGTGACTTGGCACCAGAGGATATTTGGATTGTTCTATCGACACAACTTTTAGAATCTTGGGACCTCTGGGAGAATTTTCAAGTCAAGTCTTTCATCAGTGATTCCTTATGCTGAAAATACCTGCATCCTTTGCTTTACAAGATGGAAGAAAATGATTTGAAAGTACTTACTCGTCAACCTTTGCAGCACTGTGGTTTGTACAACAGTGATCAGGCCTTCTCAAATTACAAAAGAACACCACCTATTCTGCACAATATCAACTTGCAGTGTAAAAATAAAAACTCTATATAAGCTTTAAAAACTGTCAAGGAGGAAGACGTTCTGAGGGTCCATTTGTCACCAAGAAACTCCAAAACAAAATACTGTAAACATGGAAATATCTTACTTTTAAGTTATACTTTATTCTTAATTTTGAGTGTGTGGTGGGATGTCGGAAAAGCCTGGAGACAAAATGGTGAAGTTTTTGGCTCCCCCTCAAAAGAGTGGAAATGGCCCCAGCTCTGGCTCTGACTCAATGGTGAGTGAACCCCGACCCACTGAAGTGAGACGCCGGCACCACACCATGGAGCGAGACCGGTGCAATCCTGAACACCGCTTTCTGCGTCGCAGCGTCATCAGCGATTCCAATGCGACTGCGCTGGCCTTGCCTCTACCCAGCAAGATCCCCATCCCCGCACCTCAGCGAGTTCAGGCACGAGAAGAAGCCCCCCTGAAGAAGAAGGCCCCGGCTGGCCTCTTGTCTAAATGTGAACCAACATTATCACAAAACCAAAAGTCTCCTGGTGACGGCAAAAGTGAAGGAAACGGTGGAGTTGAAGAAATAACAAAGTTAGAAGTGGCACCTTTGCAAGAAGGTCCTGCAAATATCCAAAACATCTGTGATGGAGAGGAACCCATAACAGTCCAGTCATCACCATGCATAGGAACAGAGTTGTCCAGTCACACTGAACCTGAAAGTGGTGCGGAGGTCAAGGCTCAGATTGAAGATGATGAAGAGAATAAAGACTCTGCCAAGGCTCGAGCTGAGGCTGAGCAGAGGGAAGCGGAGAAGAAGGTACAAGAAGACATTGAGGAAGCTGAAACCAAAGCAGTGGGAACATCACCTGACGGCAGATTCCTCAAGTTTGATATTGAGATTGGTCGAGGCTCCTTCAAGACTGTCTACAAGGGCCTGGACACAGAGACGACGGTGGAGGTGGCCTGGTGTGAGTTGCAGGTATGTACCCTACCCACATTGACACGCATTACAAATGTAAATGATAACAAAACCTTCCTGTCACTATTATGATTTGGCTCCCATTGTTGACACACATCCGATTTAGGCCAAGTGGAATTTTGCCAAACATACTTCCTTTCACACTGCTCAATGGGCCACAGATTTGTCATTTCCTTCTTGAACCACATGACTTATGCCTCCGTTACCAAAGATCGTTGTAGTTTCTGCTCTCATTGGTTTAAAAAACGTACTTTGTATAGACTTGAACCAAATGAGTCATTACCTGCAGACTGCTGCTGCCACTGAGGCGTGGGTAGTGATCAAACAATCTGCAGTTCACCAGTGAAACTTGCAAACCAAAGGCCTCATTATGATTGGATGCTCAATGTGAGAGTCGTAAACAATGGGAGCCATATTTTCCTTTGAAACAGTTTGTAGTTTCTTACTGGTTTGTTCCCAGTGTCCCTTTATGTAGAACTTTTGTGATCTGTTAAAACAAATATTTAAGATTTTAAGATACAACTTTGCAAAATGCTTCCAAAAGGGAAGCTTAACTTTTAATAAAATTGTGCAGATTTAAGTTCAGAATTTAAAAATGGTGCCTCGCGTTTTTATTGCACATTTCAATAATCAAGTTTGAGAAGTGTTGAGTTCTTTTATGTGGTTTCCCTACTGGGGACCAACAAAACTGACAATTCAAATGAGGGACTCTTGTGATGCTATTTCTGCTTTCTGATTGGTCAGGATCAGCTTGGTAACAAAAATATAAAATGTTAAAACATATAAGATATTATCAATGCTATTTGTTTATTATTTATTAAGAATATATTGCCGTGAACATCAGAAGAGACCAGGTAGACTTGATCCTGTGTCCGGAAACAGAGATTTGCGATGCATATTTAATCTTTTATACTCTTCCTTTTTAGTTAAAAAAAGTATGCAACTCTCTTTATTCATTATTGTAATAAATGTTTTGTATAGTACTAATTTACAAATCAATTAGAGAATCAAACAATTAGAACACAAGAAATGTAATTATAATAAACACAGAGGAACCAATGGACCATAGGATGAATGTTAATAAAGGTACATCACAATCAAATTAATTCATGTATTAATGTTTGTATACAACATTTGAAAAATGTGTTGTTTTAATTATTCCCTTTTTATATACTGGTCCAGTTTCATGGCCATATACTTACCTTTCAAAAATTTGAAGGAATAAAAAAAACTAAATCTTGCAGCGCTCTGTGGTTCCCTAAGCACACTTTCGGAACCACAGACTTCTCTCCATTAACTGATAACGACAAGACTTTAATTATATTTGATTCATTATGTATGTGATGGTCTCCCTGCTAATATTACAGCTCTGCAGTTTTTATGCATTAGTATGTTTGCTTATGCCTTTTATCCTGTCAAGAGCCATAGGACCTCACATGGAAGCACGTATACGGCTCTGCTATATGCACTCGCTGAACAATGTGAAGATTATAGACACGTGCCCCTCCCCCTCTGTCGGCTCACGCATGCTCAGAGCATTCCTGCTCTAAATGCTTGTGAATGTAAAATGGGTCACATTCCTCATGAAGAATCTGTGGAGCAGCAGGCTGCCTGCCAAGGCCTGCTCCAAAGCGCTTCCACCCTGCGCCTGGTATTTCCCCCGCACTAAAAAAACTCAAGCAATTGTTATATTTCATTATCTAAAATCTTTATAAAGAAAGTCCAAGTCAAATTTTTTTAGGGCTGCAGCTAAGTCTTTTTACATAGTTATTTAATAATATATATATATATATATATATATAT
>JAPMNZ010957920.1:0-12530 GCA_029875035.1 Pomatoschistus microps | reverse complement strand
TTGTTTTTCATGTAACTATTCCTAATTGCGTTTTGGGTTTGCTTGAGAAATGTATCTTTAAACTGCTGCAGGAGCAATACAGCAGGATTAAGTATGAATTTATTACAAAGTCTTTGATCAAAATTGAGGTTTCAAATGGACTGAATATGAGCCACAGGTCTGATACTGTTTCACTAAACCGTCTTTTTAAAGTTTTGAACCAAGTTACAATCAAGCATTTCTGCTCTGAACGGAGAGTATGAAGTCAAGGTTTTTTGTTTTTTTACTTTAAAACAAAAGCATCGCCTCTAAATTAGTTTTGGGACTTTCTCCAGTCAAAATATGTTCTTTACAAATACAAATGCAAACGCTTTAATTGGATAGTGCTATGTTGGATTTAGCTCCAAATCAAGATATCATTTGCCTCTCCTAATTTTAAAGATGTTAAGACCAAGCTTTCAAACTACAACATAATAACTGGAACAAAATCCATCAAACTGAGAGTGAAGAATGTAACCCTAACCCTAACCCTAACCCTAACCCTTTTGCAGACATAAGACGAACCTCTCTCAGCCAATCAGAGAGCGTGTTGGGGTTTGTGTTCAGAAAATATGACAAAAACAAGCTTTTTTCTATTGGGACATACATGAATGATTCATGATGCAAAACTTTAGGTACCCCAGCTTTAATAATGCACTTAGACTTGCGGCCCTTTAAGAATGTCACTTTACTGTCACTTTACTGCACTGATACATGTCTACTGTGTGTACTTGGTATGTAGTAGTAACTTTTAGATATATAGATTTCTCACTCATTTGTATACATTACCATTACAATTCCTTATTCTATTTTCACTGTAATGCACCGAGAGCCAAAGTAAATTTCCAGTTTGTGACTTCCTGTTACTCACAATGGCAATAACATAAATTCTGATTCTTATAATAATATTCTACAGAGGTCTCTAATATCCAATAGACTGCAAAAATATGTTTGAAATGGTTAAGATTTGTCTATATCTATCTTATTTTGAGCACATTTTGACTGCTTTAAAACAAGACTTGGAAATGGGACAAGCAAAATTATCTTCATTCAAGAAAAAAGATTTGAGAAATGTCTCGCAGTTCTTGACATAAAGCTAAATGTCTTTGTCCCGTTGGCAAATCTTGTTTTAAGACGGTCATAATGTACTCAAATGAATATAAAAATCACTTGATTTAAGCATTTATCACCTCATATTTCAACACTTTTTGCAGCCTATGTGAGTGGATGGTGAAGTGATGGCTCCTGACCACACTGAGCTCATACATGCTTTAATCAAGTGGTTTTTATATTAATTAGAGGACACTGTAACTCTCTGAAAATAAGATTTATTCATTTAGTCTCATTCCATGGGAGATATATCTTGCAACTTTTTAAAGCAGGATAATTTTCCTCATCCCTTTTGACAAATATTGTTTACGGCATTTAAAACATGCTCAAATTAAGATACATTTTGCCGAATTTGAGCTTTTTTGGACTTAGTTTTTGTCACTTGTTGCAGTGCAAATAGCAGCCTGTTCTCGTGTTTGGATCGACTCCGGTGAACGGCCTCTGGAGCGACAGACAGATATTTTGTCCCAGCGTGGTGTTCATTTCACAGCCGGCAGAATTCGTTGGCATCGTTTAAGGGCACATTACGGGGATCCAAAGTCGCAGAGAACACAGATTATTGCTTTTCTGTACTTTTTGGAGTTGCAGGAAAAACCAGGTCTGAGATAAACGGCATCGCAGACACAGAGAATGTCCTTTGTCAGTCACAGAGCCGTGATTACAGTTTACACCCAGACTGAAGAATGTGCTATTGTTCCCAACACTAGGACTCCCAGGATTCTGAAACACAGAGAACTCCCAGAGCATTGTGACGGCGCCAATTCAAATAACAAGATTCTGAAAATAAAACCCTTATCTCTAAACCCTAACCCAAAAAACAACTTACGTTTTTCACTGCTTTTAAATTTAGTTATTTATATTTTTATTTATCGTTAGTATAGTGGTAAAGCTGGTTAATATAAATGAAACACAGCCAAACGTAATGCTAACTGATGTGTAGTGTGTGTTGCTATGGTAACAGCCGAGATTGCTCTGCTCAGGGTCAAGATGATTTCATGAACATAATAACATAGATATAAACTACATATAGATGGAAACAGAAAATGTTTTGAAGATCAAAGCGGAACAATTTCACTTCCAAAATGAAAAGCCGTCAAATTGACTGCTCAATTGATTGCTCAATTGACTGCTCAAAAAAGATGAGATAACTTTATTGATCTCACAATGGAGAGATTTACATTAAGAAGTATTTCATCTCTGTACAGTAACTACTTCATAACTATCAAAACGGTTTGTTCCATCACTGGTCTTCTCATGTAAGTACAGTATAGTTTATATTTTAGATCAGGTTTTTTTGTGAAAAAGACAGGACTAGCCCAAGATAAATGTTGTGGTTTTCTGATTTGTTCAGAAAATGTGACAAGTACACGGCTCTCTGCTGGGCAGGAGGAAGGCACCAATACTTCTACTCTGTATTATATCACACTCTTTCTGATGTTTTCACTCACCAATGTCTGCTAATACATAACATTATAACATAATAATCCCTGCATATTCTCTGCTCCTGTGTTTACTCTGGGAAAATTCACAATTTAGCATCCAACAAACTTTGGCAGTGCACTTTTCCAACAGAAAAACAGATCGGGAAATCTCTCATATGACCTGTGCACATCTGTATACTGTAAGTGCAACATTCCTGCTGTTTGAAATGAGCTAATGTTGCTATAACATGTGGCGAGCACGTACTCTCCGGTGGTGACGAGTGCGGAGCTGGGAACAGTCTGCAACTGACTAAATGTGTTATTCCATATAAATTAGAGCTATGTATTTGCTGTTAGCGGATCTGTACAGTGGGTCCAGTCATGACTGATCAGCTCAATGAAATAAAAAAAATCAAATTGATGACAAGTCGACGACTAAAACTGAATGCAGTTTTATGACACCTCTGGATATTTTAACTTTAAACATCTCCTACATAATATTTACCATTTGTTAAAAAGGAAAACAACATCAAAGTACGTCTAATGTTTGCAGGCGAAGAACGGTTTAACTTCTGAATTTTAAGAGATGCAGAACATTGGAAAATGTCAATTGGAAAGTCACTTGGCAAAGGTGGTGCAAGATAATGTCAGCAAACATTTGACACTGATATTACAGGTCAAACGAAAAGCCTTTTTATACAACTACATTTGCACAGATTCAGGACAGTAAAAGTCAGAAGCAGCTCCTGTTTTATACTAAAGGATTCTTTATTTAAATATTTCTGCAGAATATGTACATATGATATTTGTGTTGATTTTGGCCTAAATGATCTTGAGAAGTTTTGTGTTTGTGTTTCATGTTTTGAATATGAAATCAGTTTTCTTTTTTCTCCGTAAACAAGTGGGAGGGATTACCTCCTTTTGCAGATTGAGACAATTGGATCTGACTTTACCGTCACGTAAGTAAGGCGCCTGAGTGAGTCGTTAGCATCTAGCATTAGCCTAGCCATCTCCTTTGCCGCTAACGGAGCTCGTGGGGAGTAGCACTACAATATTTGTCAGCGATTACATTTGCTAAACATTCCTCTTGCTCCGGCTGCAATTTCTTGATAGAACCAGACCGGATTACTTTACTATTGCATTATTCGCCGTTGCCAAACCACAACCTGCCCGTTCGACGCAAACTCTTGATGTCACCCACATCTAACTACAACACCCGCCTCCTGCGCTCGCTGATTGGTCGGATGGAATTCAACCGATTGTGTTCGCAAACACAGGGACCAGACCCAGATGTTACAGGCAGGGAAATGATGTTGACCAGAGTGTGCGGATGGATATGGCCAGGCTAATCTATCCTTAACCTTTTTATAACTTTGGCACCATATACCAAAGCAAATTCCTAGTTTGTGACTTCTGATACTGGTAATGGATCTAAAACCTAAACAACCATCTATCAGTATTTTGCTATGTTTGTGAAAATCTGAATTTATTTCGAGGCAATACTTCTATTTTAAAGAGAAAAAATGGCTCATCTGTGCTGTAAGGATTTACCTCATAGGATATAGACTTTCAGATGGACACATTTATACTAAACGGAAGGTGACATTAGTGTAGATTGAGCTAAAAACTAAGTGAGTCTGTGTTCGCCGAGGGAACGATCTGGTGACACGGTTAAAAACTACCAAAAGACAGGTTTTCTTTCACTTGAAGGCAACACCGACTCTTAACCATTGAAAAGCAGTGTGTTCCTCTGAGTGAGTGACAATCTCCCGCTCTTTGTCTAACCCTGCAGCAGCCTGCGGTCAGTGCCACGGCTCTGGACGGACCGGGGTGAGGGAAATGGAGGTCAGAGCTCGCGTTTAGGGGTCACGCCTCAAATGAAGCGTGGAGAAGAGCTGTCGGACAGAGCGGACAGCTGCAGCCGAGGCACAGATTTACTCCAGAGAGAGGAGACGGGAGACAGAGCACACAGCCGCTACAGCCGCTACAGCCGCTACAGCCGCCACAGCCGCCACAGCAGAGCGACTGGGCTCGGGGAGAAAGGGCAAAGGACCAAAGTGGGAGAAAGGAAGAGACGAGGAGATGACACAGCTGTCCACTGGCCTCCTGCTGGTCCTCGTACAAACTCACACATTGTATCTTTGTGTGTTGTGTGTTGTGTATTTTTTAGGTTTTTACTAGACTTGGTGTTATATTATATAATAGGCCCTAGTCAGGATCTTTCAAATATTAGGTTTTATATACATTTAAAGTTTATATGTACATTATTGCTTCTTTCCCACTTTGTTTTGAGGTGGGAAATTACAAATACAAATTGGAATTGTAAATATACCCACACATGGTGAAACTAAGGCAAATAAGGTTGCTAGATTGTATATTTATGTTTTATTATTTGCATGTGAGTGTATATACTGTAAGCCCAGTGGGCAACAGAACAATGTACAACAGTATTTCCATAAACTAAGGGAAAGTAAATATTGTAAATACATGCCTAATTTCTGCTCAAATTAATAAATACAATCAATCAACCAATTAAGTAAATTATATAAGTTCCAGAGCAGAAGAAAAACAGTGACCCCGATCTTTAAAGGAGGGGTAACAACAACGAGCTGTCTTCATAATATTGTTAGAAAACATGTTATTTATTACACACTTGTGAGATAGAACCCTGTGAGTCACTGTCTGACTCTCAGGGCTGAGAGCTGATTGGCTGAGTGAGGGTGGTTCTCTATTTTTCACTTTCCTGTCCACGAAAGTAGATATAATGATGTGACTGTCGATAGAACCAAACTGTTTTGAGAGCGAGGACCTATAGTTAGATGGATTTTTTTTTTACAGTAAAATGAATTGTTGTTTGAAAATGATGTATGCCAACTTCAATCCAGAAAAAACAAAAGTATGATCATTGACTTTAGCAGGTAAGGTCCTGACACCGGTCTCAATAAATGTGGTTCTGTTTCCCCTTACCAAATATTTCCATTTACACAAAATCACCATTGCATTTTTCTGAAACGAAGATTAATTCATGACCAGACCAAAAGTCAATAGTTTAAGACAAATGGAGTTCATGTAATGGTTGGTTAGAAATATCTCTTCAGAACTGTTGCACAAATTGAACCAAAAACATACAAATACCCATCATAACATTTGGATTCAGGCCAAAAAGTAAGGATATCGTCCCACACACAAGCTGAAGGGGATCAACACACACACGGACACACACGAACACACACACACACACACACACACGGGCACACACACACACACACACACACACACACACACAGAATAAAGTAAAAGTAAGAGGAATGACGGCAGGACGTACAGGAGAGGCAGCAGCCCAGGTTTAGTTGGATGGGGAAGCAGCCCAAAATGAAGTATTTCCCCCAGCGGGACACAGGTGCACCGTGACCACAGGGACCACAGTGACCACAGGGACCACAGAGACCACAGGGACCACAGAGACCACAGGGACCACTCTAATCCAACATTTTTCTATATCGCAATTCATTACGGCATTTTAAAATAAAAAAGACATACTGTGCATTATCATTGACAATCAAAACTTTGTCAATCCATGTTTTAAGAAAGGAAATAATTCTGTATCTTAAGGTTCAAGATTCAAGATTATATTTACAATTTGCAGTAAAACCACATTGGAAAAACTGTGCGAGATAGCTCCAGTGTGCACCAGACAGAGCAGTTATACCCCAGAGCTCTTGTCATCTCTTGTCTTAAGGTGCATTATGTAACCTTTTTCTAGTTTTGTGTACCCAGTGTGCAGCATGGTGCCTTAACTTTCGATCACGGTTGTGTCTACAGTGCTCCAGAATCAATTGTTTTGTAGTTTTTCTAGTGAAAGGGTCTGTCAGCAGAGAAAACCTCCAAAACAACTGATCCAACAGCATACTAGAGACCACTGTGATGGGAAAATAAAGTATTTTTTCAAGTCTCAAGGGTAACAAAATGCCAAATCATGTTCCCCAGGTCATGATTTTAACTGTAAGAAGAATAAAACACAATCAATTGAAAGATAATTGACTTCCACCGTTGACCACCCATTGACTTTTGGGTGAGCAAAATGACGCCATGGTCCCTGTGCGCAGTCCCTGTGGTCCGGTGCCTGTCCTTCCCCGCTGAGAGAGTCCGTTTTCCACTGGTGTGTGTTAGTCACTGCGTTTACATGGGAAGAGCGTGTGGACCAAGCCACGCAACTGGTTTCAGATCTGCAACTTCCACAAACCGGTCTGAGCGCAGAGACCTTTGACACGAGCACTTTGTGAGACTTTTACAGGTGTCTCGAAACTTTGCTGTAGCGCTCTAACTTTGGAGGCTCTCAATGGTGTCTCTCTTGTCTCTCTTTTGTCTCTCTCTCTTGTCTATCTCTCTTTGGTCTCTCTCTGGTCTCTCTCTTGTCTCTCTCTCTCTGGTCTCTCTATGGTCCATCTCTCATGTCTCTTTCTCTTTGGTCTCTCTCTCTGGTCTCTCTCTTTGGTCTCTCTTGTCTCTCTCTTTTCTCTATCTCTCTTTAGTCTCTCTCTCTCTGGTGTCTCTATTCTCTCTCTCTCGCTCTCTCTCTCTCTCTCTCTCTCTCTNGTCTCTCTCTCTTTGGTCTCTCTTTTGTCTCTCTCTCTTGTCTCTCTTTCTTTGGTCTCTCTCTCTCTTTGGTTTCTACCTTGTCTATCTCTCTTTGGTCTCTCTCTTTTTGGTCTCTCTCTGGTCTCTCTCTTGTCTCTCTCTCTGGTCTCTCTTTTGTCTCTCTCCGGTCTCTCTCTGGTCTCTCTTGTCTCTCTCTTTTCTCTGTCTCTCTCTCTCCCTGGTCTCTCTCTCTGGACCTGGTCTCACCTGGTTCCCTCATCCACAGGTGACACTGGGACAATGTGAATATGTAGAATTTGTTCTGTAATTAAGACTAAAATGTGAACCCTGTATCTGACACAGACTCATTTGTGTGTGTTTTCATGTTTCTCCATCGTAACCAGTAGGTGGCAGCACTGGCATCAGACTTTGTTCCTGTCTTTCACTCATCCTGTGACATGTGACATTGACGCTTTAAAAGCTCTCTATAAGCTTGTATTTCACGGCTGGTGTAAATTGTCATTCTCATTATAATGAAGAGTTATTCTTGGACATAATCTTCACACCTACTCTTCCCCGACGAAGACTACAGGTGTAAATTGAGTGGTCTTGGTTTTTACGGTTAAGCTTTGGCTTCTGCTTCAAAAAAAAACAATGAAATATAAAAACTAAAACTAGAACTGGGGATCTTTCTGAGCACGACAAGATGAGAATTGAGAGGGACTTTCAAGTATATTTGAACTCGAATTGTTGATTTGATACTTCATGTAGATATGATTTGATATTTGATCTTACAATATGGTAAAGTAAAACATAAAGGCTAATGGAAGTAAAAATAAGAAAATCAAGCAAATCTATAAATCTATTTTGATAATATCTCACGCTCCCACCTAAAACACTTCTGGTTTTCACTGTAAATGCATCTGCTTGTCTTTCCTCAGTTAGGGTTAGGGACATTATCACTTTATGAGACTATATGAGGTTAGAAACGGTCCTGACCACTGAGAATATTTGGGAATCCGGACATCTCCAATCGACGTACAGAAAAGGGCATTTTGTTCAATCGATGTGAATTAGACAAATTTTCCGATTCTCTCTCCTCCCATGTAAACACAGTGAGTGGTAGCATGGTTGGTTGGTTGGTTGGCTGGTTGATTGGTTGTTTAGCGGCGACAGCGGTTTACCTGGCACTGTGGTGGGCTCGTTGGCTGTTCTGAAGGACACGGCCCCCGGTTGGGACTTGCCCTGCTGGTTCTCGGCCACCACGAGGACGTCGTACTCCGTGTTCCAGTCCAGGCCGCTCAAAACCACGTACTCGCTGCCGTTGGGAAGGCGGATCTCGGGCTTCCAGTCAGATGTGTGCCTCTGAACCGGATGGAAGAGAGAATGGTTAGAACAACAAGACTATGGTGAAAGAGTTTAGAGCCTGTGTTACGATTGGCCAGTGGTACTCAACCATTTCCTCCCAGATCTAGAAAGTTTGGAGTCGAAGTGAAGAGGTGTCCTAAACCGCAGTGGCTTTTTCAATCTCCTTCCTAAAACTCCCACCTAAAGCACCAAAGATCTAGTTTCCCAGACCATCTCTATCAGATTTGTGAATGACTTACATTCAGTGAATCTGTCTTTTTTGACCAATAACTTTGAAGACTTTTCTCATTTGCTTTGGTTAAAGACTATTTCTGTGAGTTTCTTTGCGTTGACTCTTGAAAATCTGATTTGACAGAAGTTATCTTGATGGGAGAATTTCAAAATACCACACATTGACAACACATTTGGACTAATCAAGAAATCAGCAAATTAATTGGCTAAATAACACAAAATACTTTCAGTCCTTCATGTATTCCGAAAAAATACCAAAAAAATGTGAAAACAATTTCTCCTGTGTGAGAGAAGGTACTCGAGAAGCTCTAAAGAACGTCTATTCAACTTTATTATTCCAAGGGACAGAATCTAAAGAAACTTGAGGTACAAAGGTCGGATCATTAATTTTTAACACAATTCCCATTGGGAGTGAAAACTTTTTACTTTCTCTCACTCCATCTTTAAGCTGTTAGTTGAAATATGTATCAGTACAGTATTTATGCACACTGATTCTTGATTGATGAATTGATTTGCTAAAAATACAAAACATAGATTCAACTTTCACCATAAATGTATCATCTCGAAAACTAAACCAAGGGTCAGAAAAACTGTAGAAGTTTGGAACCATCTGAAATAATGTGGAGATGAGCCGTGGTTGGTTTGGCTCCTGGAACACAAGTTGAATAGACCTACTCTAAACATATAGAATGGTGGTGTTCGTGTAACATCACAACGTTCCAAAGAGTTTGAAATTGCGATAAAAGACAGTTATCTACGGTAACTGTCACAACTTCTATTATTAGCTTAATTTATCTAATTCCAGGGCCGGTCCACATGAAACAAAAACTGTCACAAGAAGGTTAGGGTTAGGGTTAGGGTTAGTGGTGATAATATTCAAAAACACATGTACGATGTTGGCCAGTGGGAAGGAATTTCAGACAGAAGAATAACAAGGCAAGTTTGTGATCTGATCAAATAATGATCTGGAAAAACATTGGACATTTTCTTCCCATAAAATGGTTTTTGCACTTCCCCTCCATCTGAACTGGAAATCTAAAGCATGAAAGCAAACTAAAAAGAACTCAAAATCGTACTTTATCTTGCTTCCTCCTATATTTGTTTTGTTTACCAAAAGTCACAACATCATCTTTCTGACCAACTAATACTCCGACACACTGTCTTAACAGCCTTGACCGTAGAAGATCTCCAAACGGTTGACGTTGGGGCTCCAGCTTGTACTCACAGCCTTGTAGCGGACCAGGTAGTGCATGATGGGAGATCCGCCATCGTCCTGCTTCACCCAGTTCACCCTCAGAGCGTTGCCCTTGTTGTGGACCTTGACCTCCAGTTTGGGAGCGGTGGGTTCCCCTGCACACATCACCAATAAATGAATTATTCACACAGAAAGAAAGAGTAGGTTCAGATTCTGTGCCAAAGAATTTTTTTGATAATGGGAATGGAGAGACATCACCACGCAAGAATTCTGCGATTTTCTGAAATATTAATTAGAATTGGACTTCTCCCCCTGGTGGTAGCATAGGGTGCTACAGCTTCAAAGCATTTTTCTTTTTACCCATTGATACTTGTTTTACCATATATTGTCTGAAACATGAAATTACAATAAGTAAATAGTCTCCATCAATCCATCCATTTTCTTCCCCTTAATCCATTTCTTGGTTGGGGGGTGGCAGTGAGAGATTTCTTCTTTAAGTTATCATCTTTGATACCTTCTCAAACACATTTTTTGCTTCCAAAAGAATTCTATTGGTGCCGCAGCTTTGATCATCAGACTGTTGATTTTTTCATAACACACATTTTCTACACCCGGGCTTTGCACATGATCAAAGTCAGTGTTGAAGAGGATGTATAAAGGTATATAGGAGGATTTTCCCAAATTTTAGGAAAGAACCTTCCTCTCCACTTTCTGAACAAAACTCTTTGGTCTTATTTGACGAGCACTTATCACCAGAATGATTGACAGTTAGGAGGACCAATAGTCTTGATGATCCACCCGGAAGTAGAAAATCCTCCTATACACCTTAAAGGGTCTAAATGAATGCAAATTGTCTACTTTTGTACTACCAGTGGGTTTTTTGACCTTAACATAATGTCCTGATTGATAGAAGGGAATAAGGTTAAACTCAAATGCATAAAACATATACGCAATCAAATAAAAGTCTCCACGTTTTTTCTTTTATCTTGTGAAAAAGAACCCGGCGAGCTTCCACGGAGCTATTTGTGGTGATAACAGCTCTGTTCCTGATGTTGGGCGTGTTCCTGCTTCAGTTTGACAGCTGTGTTGCGAGGGCCACAGCCGAGTGATAAAAGCAGAGGTGATAAAACAGATGCTTTGGTCTCACACCGCCGACTCTTATGCTGGATCAATTTCTGCATCTTTTCTTTATTATGATTAACAATTCTGTGCTTGGCTGCAAATGTAACCAGTGACACAACCAGATACGGGACTATTGTGTTTTTATAGTGCATGTGTGTGTTCCTTCAGGTCAAGTCAAAGGCACCAGAGCACTCTTCTCCACAGTCTCCGACCATTAAAGTCTGACCTCGGTGAAAGCTTGTGAATAAAAGATTCACCCGCATTACTATTATTAGCGTGACATATTTGAAACCATGTAATACTTTCTTTAGAAAAGCAATTTTATACTATTTTGACGTCTACATTACGGCAGGGTAATAATATGGAAATAAGGTGGACATGATTTGAAATTTAATGATAATAATATTGTAAAACATAACAGCATCTTTATAAAAAAGGACAATGGAGCAATAAACACGTCGAGGGAAAGAGCATTTGTTTCAGTTGGTAATGTGTAGTGTAGTATAGTACATAGTTGGTATATAAACAAATATAAGCTATAATAGTACATTGAGTTCTTTAATTAATCTACAATTAATTTAAGAAGAAAACCATTGAACCCACACCAAACTGGAAATGATCTGTTCATGAATTACAAATGAATTAATTATTTCACATTTATTACCATATACTTTCCTCCGCATTTCCTGTTGCTTTCCAGGAATTGACATTATTATTATTATCAACTTTTAAATAATTTTCATGTTATTTTCAAAGGGGTTGGACACATTTTATATTGTCACAAGGTTTATATTGTTAATTGTGCCCACGTTTCAAACAAATTAATTAATATTCTTTACTGTGTAACTCCTTCAATCAGTCAAAATGTTCATAACTTAATTCTTTTATTTAATTTCATATTATTTGAGTGAAACAAAGTCCCTTAAATTGATTTTAATTCTGAAATTGCAATTATCAGATGCAACAACAAATAATAGTGGATGGAGCCAAATGTTCGAACACTTGAGTTCTGTTTTTTTATTTTTTATCTTGAATACGCACTAAATTAAATACAACTAATTATTGATTTAATAAATAGCTGATGAACTTTAGCTCATAATCTTCATTCCACTGAACTTTCATCAAATGCAAACAATAATAACATAATTCTGCCGACGCCTTTGCAATGTTCTTACTTCTCCATAATCCCATCACGTCACATGACTGTGTGCAGCTGTAGCCAAGGGACTTTTTATAATCCAGATTAAAACATGCTCACATATTACATACATCCATATTTATGAGCGCTGAATTAATTGGTGCTGTTATTGCGTTCTATTATTATTGGATCGAGTTGTGGGCGAGACGAGCTTTGCATAAAACAGTTTTCCTTTTTGAACGCCAAGGTGCCTAAGAAGTGAGAAGCAAACAGGTTAAAGATGGTGCAATGTCTTTTCTTCATAAATATTTTATGTTGTCTTGTAAAAGTAAAACGTTGTGAACAAATC
>JAPMNZ010957888.1:0-19067 GCA_029875035.1 Pomatoschistus microps | reverse complement strand
CACGTGTGAGTTTGTTGTGTACAAACTACACGATGTGCCTCCTGTTGTGTTAACGCTGTCTTTTGGGGCGTGTGGTTTGTGATGTTGACACTTTGCTGCTATGAGCTGAACTTCTGCATAATCATTTTTCTAAAAGATTGTTGTTCGGATCGTTCTTTTACATAACTGTGGTCCTCCGTGGTTCTTTTATATAACTGTGGTCCTCCATGGTTCCTTCTTCCAACTTGTGAAGGCACGGTGAAAGTAACGATATCAGAAGCTCATGTGGAACGAAAACGCGATTCTCGCATCCTTTTTGTCCTTCTCCACCACCGGTTTTCAAGATGGCGCATTTACACGGAGAGCTCGTACCCCTTCTCTCATGGACACTTATAAGTTAAATTCTAAGCCTATGAATACAATTCAAAAAGCATGGTGGAGGTAAATATTCTTAAAAAGGTCACATTTGTTATTCATGAAAAACTTTCTTTTCATATGGAGCAGCTGTAAAAATTACACAGGGTGGCTTTAAGTTAGGAGCTCTCTGAGAGGACTCTCAGAATCTTTAGGCATACGGAACCAGATCTGGAACAGTCTTTCTGAATATATGAGACAGGCTTCTACTCTGACAAAGTTCAAATCCAGGATAAAACAGTTCGGTATAGCTGCACATTTTCATGTACTGTGATTATTTAGGATTTTAATGCCCTGTGGTTTTGTTTAGCACTTTGAGTTCCCTTGTGTATGAACTATGCAGTACAAACACACTTGCCTTGCCTAAACCGTATTGGCTTCTCTCGTGGAGAATATAACCATTTTCTTTTTCTCCCATGGATGTTCTGGGTATCAGAATACTGGGGTAGTTTCAAGATGCTCAGGTCAGGCCACACAATCACAGTAATTATCCAACAGGAAGCTTGTATTTTACCAATTTGCTATAATCCAGACCAACCATGGTGACTGTAAAAAGTGAATTTCGAGATTGAAAAATAAATAGGTTAAACTACTTAAGTATTTTACTTAATACCAATTTGCCAATGCAGTAAATCTTTATATGCCCTGTCTGCAAGCAATGATTGATTCTGCTGACAGATGGAAGTGACCTCATTTCCAACACCAAAAATCAATTAATTGGATCTAATCTATGACCTGAAGCCAATATCAAATAACTGTAATATTGATACAAGGTTATATTTGCTGCTATACACATAGTGCAAGTAGCATTATTTTGCTTTCAGCTTATGTCAGTGTCATAAAAATATGTTCCTCGTAGTAGATGTAGATGCATGACAGAATAATTTTGCAACCCATCAAGCCATCAGCTGTTACCTGCTCAGTTCAAATTAATGTTGACACATCCTCGAGTTAAGCAGATGTTTTGATGAACTGGCCTTATGAAACCATTACAGCTCTCAGCGGGAGGTGAAGGATCCCGCAAGCAATATCTGCCAGTCCACTGTTAGCTTGTGTGCCAGATTATACATCTAACAATTCAAGAAATTCTGCCTAAACATTACATTAAGTGATTACAATAGGATTATTGTTTGGTTAATGCACAAGAAGACACAAGAATATAGAACAAAGAAGTGGAACTATTTAATGTTGGCTGTGCTTGACTCTACTCAATTCTTTGTGCATCTATCTTACTCTGCCTCAATATAATTTGTACAAGTTTTAAATGGAAGGATTAAAATAATTTCCCATGAGGAGGTGTTATTGTTTTACAAGAAAAGGGCCAACAACTTAATAGTCTACAAACAAAAAAATTACAACATAATCACAGACAAATGTACAGGCAGAAACGTGGCTCCATGGGTCTTTGTTTTTCTAAGAAAAAATCAATGTACACACATTCACATTTAACGTACACCTTAAATGTGAATATGTGTGTGTACATGATTTGTAGTAGGACTATAGCTACAATATGTTGTTGCACTATGCATTAAGAATGTTGGCACAAATGAAAACAAATAAGCAATTTAGAAAAAAGGTAAATAAAATCATGACCATGTAACCAGTAGTGCATGCCGCACTACTAGCCGTCATTGCATTGGCAGTCTGCTTTACTCTGAGCTCAGCATCTTCCTTTGAGACTCATCCTAAGCCATTCATCCCATGCCACAGAGAGCAGTGCAGTGAATACACCATTGTGCTCACTGGACCACTTTTATGGCATTCTCATTCACCTCCATTTGCCAGTCTCTGAGCTGCACGTTGCTTCTGGCTGTAGTAACAACACTGTTGGTTTTGTGATATTTTAATGTTTATTAATTATATGGACTGATATTCTTGAATGACTTTAACATGTTCTCAAGCTGAGAAATGATTGGCACAAAAACTGAGAACCCTCCCTTATACTGGAGTTTAAGTAGCTCTGATAGTGCTTTTATGAGTATAATTTTGTCTCTAGTACAGTGTGTAGGGTTTAACACAGTGTTCACTTGGTCATTTTAAAACTCCACACATTGGGGCCGTTGCTCATAGCCATACGCACAATGTGTCACACTCCTCTTCCAAGATGTGTTGCATATAAACATTTACACAACGCACTTATTGTGCCCTGTCTATTTCACTGGAAACTATGCACAAACCCATTTCTGCAGAAGGAGCAGATGAACATTTGGATATGTGGCGTGTCTATCATTAGCATAATAACGTATGCCCAAATTATCAGCATCAAAACCTCAGTTTTGCTTGCCAGACAATGCCAGTGCATGTTACTATGGCGACACTTCACTTCTTGGTCATGGACTAGATGGAAACATGGTCCACTGGACATGTTTGATGTGAATTGTAGGTCTACAATGGTTCTATGTAAGTTCACTCTTTGTCCCTATTGCACTGTGCAAGTTCTGATATATGATTTCAAAATCGCAGTGGGCACCGGGCTTTAGTGTCTCATACTTTGAATCCTTTAAAACATTTTTTTAATATTACATTTTAAACGGAAACAAAAATTGTCAGATAGATACATTTGAGAACTTGATGTATAATTGCATTGCTGTCCATAGATCCTTGGACCTCACCCTTTTGCCATTCCTTGTGTAAAAGCAAAACTGCAAACTCCCATTGAGCTCCTTGTAAATAAAACCTTTAAATGTCTTACTGCCTTGTTTAGCTAGCACAATTAGCTGCAGTTCATGTATGAAATGTACTGTTTAAATGTCTGCCCTTCTTTGCTAAAACACTCACATCAAGAGCCACGTCGTACGCATAAGGCTATTCTGCAGTAGTTTCCACTAAACGATTGGGTGTTAATAATGGGCTCCACTGGGCATCATTGTTTACCTCGTTAGAACAAAAATTGCATGAATATTTAAAATGTCCTCCTGTTACCCAGTAATTTGTTCTGCAAAGTGCCACAGAACAATATTGACAGGCTGAAGACATAGACTCTTAACTATCGACAATATAGTAATGTAACATCAATTCTTCTTCCATCTGCCGCAACGTTACTTTTTACCATAGGCAGCTGCGACCACTTATCTGCTGGTGCTTGTGCATCAGTTCTCATTTTACGTTTTATGTGAAACAAGAGGCCACTAGTGGTGGCGCTGCTCATTGCGGAATGTCGTACTTGTCTTAAGTGCAACACAGCACCAGTTATGCTGACTATTTTTCTTTTGATGTAGAGGAAGACGCAGCGTCCTTTTGCGCAGACGCGAAGGAACTGAGCTCTGTTCATGAAATACAACAACCTCATGTGTACATGCTCTGTGCTCTCATGCACTTTTTTTTTTATTAAAAAGAGCATGAAAGAAACATCTGAAAGTCGAGTATAACAGTAACACAAAAGTAAAGAAGTTCCTTTCTCGTTACGAGTAACAAAGTTACTTTTTAAAAGTAACTTCCCCAATACTGCTCTCAATTCTGGGAATTGCAGACACTGCAGTGCACAAACAACATCTCTCTGTCCCCAAAACAGCGGCTTCGTGCTTCAGTAATGTGACTGATTTACTCACAGTTCGCCATAGATGCTTGTTCTTTGAAGCAGTTTATTAATCTCAGCTCTCATCCTCTTACAGGTTTTACTATCCTCCAGTCCATCATGGAATCTGCTGTGGCCAATAACTGGCAGGTGACAGCGCGCTCAGTGGGGAACATCGTGGACCCCACTGAGTACAGGCGAATCATTGAGGAGATGGACCGGCGCCAAGAAAAGCGTTTCCTCGTTGACTGTGAAGTGGACAGAATAAACTCCATCTTAGAACAGGTAAGCCATACGTACAGTATGCTCCAAGAGGTTAGGTAATAATCAATATAATTGTGATAGATAGACAATACAAAATAATGTAATTTATTAAAAAGTTTAAAGCTGGGGTCCCTAACAAAAAATTATTGTATTGGTCCTGGGACACCCCCGCTCGATAATGCAGTTTGCCTACAGGCCGGGCATTAGAGTAGGGGATGCCATCATCTCCCTCCTACAGCACTCGCTGTCCCACCTGGAGAAGCCCGACTCTTCTTTTTAACATAATTAATGACAAACAACACAAAGTGCAACATAAGAAGGCACTTTATGAGGGTATTTACCCTCATATATTAAACCACTTTCCTGATTCTCCCAAGGAGGCACTCCATCCTGGGCCCAGTCCTGCCTCATTCTCTGCATTTTTAAAATTTTTGGCGTTATTAATTGTGACTGGGATATTAGTACTGGGCCTCTTTGTCTTCCTTTCCTCTGCTGCTTGTGTCAGTACCTGCGGTGTGTCCCTGTGTCAGTGCCTGCGGTGTGTCCCTGTGTCAGTGCCTGCGCTGTGTCCCTGTGTGACTGTCGTAGAGGGGGGCGTGTCTGCAGCAACGGACTCTTCATCTCCCAGTCTGCTGTGATGAAATGAGCGGTTATTGTAACATAACTCTCCGTTCCGCTCATGGATCTATTATAGGTTCCGCTGGACATCCAAGCGTCAGTCGTGAGCGCCACTGAGGATGCGCGGGAGAGTTGACTTTAGCCCGGTCTGACTGTGCATAAAGGAGCTGCATAAAGGAGCTGCTTAAATGCCGGGGCAAAAAGTGGTTGTTGAGAAGCTTTTTTCACTCATGTCTTTCTTGTGCCACAGTGTTTACACATCGTGACAGTTTTGTCGACTATTTAATCATCAGTATAGTGACAGTGAAGCCAGAAGGCTCCCATACAGGGGATTTAAATGACGTTCATAGCGTTCCTCCACTCGCTATGATTACGCTGTTTGTGGACTGAACAACATGCGCACAACTTTTTTTTCATAAATCAAACCGCGAAGCACGTCTGTACCGAACTGAAGACGTTGATCCGAACGGATCACGGATCAGTGATGAACCATTGCACCTCTAATCCTGGATAACCTTACAGACAGACCCATAATGTTAGAATGTGCAATATGGGACCAATGTCCCTTTACTTAGTCACGTTTAGTCTAGAACTTGTATCAGTGTGAACGTTTATTTAGCTAAAGATAGAGATGTTCTTCTATGCAGAAGATGTGTCTAATAAGATACTTTTACTTTACAAGACTCTGTTGTGGAAAACAAAACACTTAATGGAAAAAAGTAAGTTTGGTACCCCAGCTATTCAACTTTTATGCAGGATAATACTGTGTAATACCAAAAAACATAGAGAGGGTACATGGAATTAGGTCTTGTTGATTGTTGTGTTTATTGTGTGCCATCTGATGTCACCTGGGTTTTATTCGCCCAGAGAAATTAAACCGCCTCCTCTTCCCTGTTTCCTTGGTGATTGTCAGCTTTGTAATGTGTTTGAGACTATAGCAACTCAATCTGACAGTGCCTTGGAGCATACTCGTACTATCAGAATATTTAGGGTGTTTTTTTTTTTTTTTCATGAATTTTAATGAAGTTTCAACTTGATATACTCTCAATTGAATAATGTGTAACCATTGTCTCTTTGCATGGAACTAATGAGAGAAAAAAACAAGACTAATGGAACAAGATGCTAGTATTATATTACTGTATATAATCCTGCTGAGCTATATTTCTGTTAGAAACACTTGATCCTTGGACATTCTATAGTTTGCAAATTGCAACATAAAACTCTATAATACTCTGTAAAAATGTGATATACAAATAAAGATTACTTACTAACTTACATACTTACTTACTAATAGAAATTATGAATAAACAATCATAGTGGGTTATGCAAACAACTCAAAACAAGTGGTGTATTTTACCAGAAGAGATCAGAGACACAATAATGCAACATAATGTAAGAATGTGAGAACAAGACAACTTTAAGGACAGTGCAGTTGTTGGTTGTTAGTTTGTCTGCAGTTGTTAGTGCAACCTGTACTTTAAGTACAGGGGTCCTTAAAGCATGTGGTTCCGACACGTTGACAGTAGGATAATCTCATTATAGGGGCGTTGTTGGCTGCTCATTGATTCCCCTGAGAAAACTCACTAAAACAAAAACTCACTTGCATTTATTTCTGGCATACACGTTTTTTGTTTTATTTTATTTTATTTTTATGAATACTGTGTGTATTTAATGCAATAATTTATGAATGACCATTTGTAAAGATGTTGTTTTGTAAGTTTGCAACATAACTCAAAGATTTATGGGCAGATAATCACTGTTTGCATCACTTAACCAGTGATGCAAACAGTACATATAAAACCAGTGATATACTGTATATATATACACTATATATACTATATATACACAAAGTCAGTTCATGAAATCATTGTTCACCAATTAAGTGTGTGTTTATGTTAATTTGGCTACAGTTGACCCATCTATAGTGAGCATATCTTCACCTTGTGTTCCTGTGGCTCAGGCTTGTGTGTAAAAGCATCTGCCCTCTGCGTAATGAGCTCCATTATGAGCGTCCTTATGAGTTTTATCCTGACCTTCACGCCTGCTCTGTCTTCATCTGCTCTGATCTGGGGAATATTTTTGGGCACAAGAAGCAGTGAACATCTTTTATAATTACTGGTTTTTCAGCACTGTTCATTTTGATGCAATTGGTTTTGCAATTGTTTTCAGATTATAATACCTAGAATTAAAATTATAAAATTGATTAACAGCAGTCTGATGATGATCATCACTTTTGTTTATGGGGAGTGGTGGCCTTCCAGCATCAGTCAGAAGGAGCAGTCTCCTCAGATGCTCCACAGGGAAGAGACATGGTGGTGTCCCAAAGGACCCAGATTCCTGCATGAGCGGTGACACCAACACTTGCTTTAATGTAATATCAGCTCATGGTGTAAGTAGGACACACTGTCCCATAACAGCACAACAATGAGCCTGCTATAAATAGCCTACCCTCCTAGCCTCAGGGAAGATCTTTCACAAAGGCAGCAAATAAGTGAGATGAGACAGGCATCAAAAAGCACTCACAAAAGGTTGTACTGCTTGTCCAAAGCCTGGATAAACAGAAAGGGTCGAGTGAAAAGCGGAATCTTGTATCTGCCAAGTCTGAATGGGGAAGGACTGTAAGACGACTTACATTCACTATATATCAAACATACATTTAGGTGCCATTATATTTCTTTTGACATTGTTTTTCCTCATGTCTTTGTCATCATTAGTAGAACAGCTTGTGTTGTGTTTGATTTGCTAATAACTGTGTCTTTTTTGGCCATGTGGTTCCCCTGAGGCTCAGGAGGCATCAGTCGGATCATCCTTCACTGTAAAGCAAAGACGCTCACAAACACCCTTAGGCTTCTTGTGGATAATAGAAATAAAGTGGATTAGTTATTGCAGCCGGAGGACGGGTCTACGTCCAGAGAGAGTGACTGGGCTGGTGGGAATACAGCCTCACATATGACTGTCTGGCGCTATCGAGAAAGGCAGTGGAAAATATACTCAAGCAGTTTAATTATTTTCAGTGAAAGGTTCTTAGTATAAGGTATGCATATTCATGTGAATCACTGCTAAAATGTACCAAATTGCTGTCAAATTGCTGTTTATACTTCTATAGTTCAATACAGAAAAACTATTTTACATCTTAACGAACTGGAAAAATCCAGTTTTATTGGTGCTTGGCCTCCTTGTTGAATCCCAGCTGGGCCACCTGCAATTACTTTTAAACATCCTCTAATTGGAACAAGTTAGAATCCCTAGGTGCCATTAAAACATATAGGGGACATTTTTGTGAGATAAATTAAGGGCAAGTGAGTGGCTTGGTCGCTATTTGAAGTGGTAACGTTATTGTGTGTGAATGATAAATTGCTCCAACATGTCTGCAGACCTAATAGGCCATCTAATGAGATGTGGTGTGTAGTTTCCTCTAGCCCACTGCAGCCCACTGTCCTCTCTGGAGAGTGCAGCGCTTCCTCTGTATGCACCATGTCCATGTATGATGTGATATCTACTTCTCTACAATGTCTTATAATTGGTACACAGCTCAAGTCTTTATAAGGCGCCTCCATAGACTGTCATTAATCTTGCGATGAAAATCTCAGAATTTCTCATGAATTGAGAGTACATCATTAAATAATGAGGCTTAAGAAAACACTGCAACATGGGACCAGGTAAAACTAGTGCTAAAGGGATTAAAAAGAGATACATCACTGTAGTGTAGACAATTTACATCATGGGTCATCAACTATATTTGTCAGAGGTTTCACCAGACAGTCTCCTCAGGGGCCGGACCCCCAAAGAGAAAAATAAATCAGTTTCAGATTCATTTATTTGCCCTTTTTCAGTATAACCACATTGTAATACATCTGCAAAAGTCCCCAGTGTGCACAAGACAAGTGCATAAATAAAACAAGGTTAAAAGTACAGACATAAAACAAACAAAACAGGAAACAATTGACACTGTGAAATCGATACAAAGGCAAGATCATTTAAAGTGCCTTGTTTAAACTTTTAACAGCTTGTGGAAAGAAGCTGTTAGCAAAACGAGATGTCTACCAGAGAGAAGAAGCTGGAACATGGCTTTTCCAGAGTGGTCAGAAGAGTCATTGATTATTATTATTCAAAAGAAAAAAAATCACAAAAACTTTCAAAACAGGAGAATGGCAGAGAAAATAAAGTCTTAATAATTATAAAGTTCTTAAGATCCTCACAATTTTGGAAGACAGCCGCAAGCCAGATCAAATGACTCGACGGGCTGGATTTCCCTTATTGCAGACTTATCACAACATTTACTAACATACTTTACAAATTAGGTAGAGGAATGCTTTTAAAGGAATCATATATTTTGTGGACTTTTACTGAACATCTGAAATGGAAGGTCCCAGTCTATCCACTTCCTGTTGCCCTGTGCTCTCACCCTATGTGAAGATACATTATACAAAAATGTCCTACAAATGTTATGCTGTTGTAGTATATGAAGTAGTTTTGGTAAGACATTTCACGTTGACTGACTTTCTGTGCTAAAAATAGACTACAGTAGAAAAAAAGCAAAGATGTGTATAAAGTGCAGCATAAAACTACAGTACATAAATCACAGGTAGTGGTAGAGCAGTGATAAAGGTTGACAGAAAAGGAGGGATTTCTAATCAAAGTATTCAATTACATATTTGCAGCTTATAGTTCCAAAAGCAGAAAGTTGAAAGAAAACCTTGAAACAAACACAAGTGTGTGAACTGGCAGGATGTCAGCTCCAACAAGGATGTGCGAAGGACAGTGCAGTTTTGTTTCAGAAGAACTCACAACATATCAGAACGGGTCTCAATCATTTCTACCTACTTTTTAATGTCTGCCAGTATCAAAATCAACAAGGTATAAGTTATATTCAGTTTTCTTGCAAGTGAGGCATCATCATCTATTTCTATTATTATACATCTTTTATTAAAATGTCATGTCCAAATCAACACATCAATATAATGTTGATGATCGTACTGTAGAATCTGGCTCATTTTGTGAAGACCAGATTCCACAGTCCTAATTCAAATAAATAATCAAAACATCTTTAAATCACTGTATTTATGTTAGTGCTGACAACCTATTATAATATTTCATCATGTCATAGTTAACTCACAATTTATCGCAAATGTTTTCCTGTTGTAAATGCCCCTTTTTTTGGATGAAGCTTATATAAATCCCCTTCAAAAAGAAATAATTAGGATTGTCTAATCTCAATCCAAATCTCAATCTTGTTATTGCTTTTATAGCATATAGAACTGACATGACTTGAAAAATGACTTGAATTGTCTAGTAAAGCTAATAAAGCTACTCTTTTGTATTAATTCTGTTAGATGTTTATTTTGCAGTATATTTGACTATCACACACAGTGGAAAGAACTATAGCTTCAATGTTTGGGCTGAGACTCTGAGATAGTTGTGAACACTGATTACGTCCCCCCAGACAACGCATGCGTCTTCTGAGGTGGAAACCCTTGCGTAGCGGCGCGCGTATAGCCTGTCACCGGTCTTTACAATGCACGCTGACACGCCACGCACCAAGCCGCACAACTTGTCCGAGGCACGCTTTTGTGCTCTCGTTAATCGTGCAATGAAAAAATCTATGCCGCTATAATCTAACAAATCCACTATTTATTAGACATAATATTCTAAAATTATATGATCTTGTTGATGTTTACACAGCAGCTGTGTTGCACAAGGCTCACAACTTTATGCTTCCTCACTGTCTACAAAAGATGTTTCATACTAGAGAATGTAGCTACAGCCTCAGAGGAACTGATCTGCTACAGAAACCCAGAGCAAAGAGTAATACTAAGAGGAGATGTGTATCAGTCAAAGGAGTTGATCTTTGGAACAGTCTATCTATTCAACTTAAGGGCTCTAGAATGATGATCAATCAAATATTATGGAGAAGTACAGAGCAATTGAACTAGAATATGCTTAATAACTCGTGTTTATGGAAGTTCAAGTTTGGTGCTTCATGTTACCATTGTTGGTATATGAGAATCTGTATATTGTGTCATCTATAATTTTGATCATGTATAACATAATTTTGATTTGTTGAAGTGCACATTTTTGGTGCTTCATGTTTCTATTGTTGGTATATGAGAAACTGTATATTGTGGCATCTATAATTTAGATCATGTCTAACATAATTCAGTTTATGGAAGTTTAAGTTTTGTGCTACATGTTACCATCGTTGGTATATGAGAAACAGTATAATTTTTCATCTTGGGACGTATTTTCACATTGTAATAGGGGTTAGACAGTATAAGTTTCGACTTCAGCCTAAACC
The DNA here is from genome assembly GCA_029875035.1 of Pomatoschistus microps. Lineage (NCBI taxonomy): Eukaryota > Metazoa > Chordata > Actinopteri > Gobiiformes > Gobiidae > Pomatoschistus > Pomatoschistus microps. The sequence goes on along the minus strand of JAPMNZ010957888.1, from coordinate 7,983 downwards.
CTTTCGGTCAGGTATTGTTTTGCACAAGCTCCTTTATGGACACATTTTTGGTTTATTTTTTATTTTCTTGTTCTAAAAAGTAAATGTGATCTCTGTATTTGTGTAACCCGAGGTCGGGTGTATATTGGCCGAAAAAAAAAATAAACGAACTAACTAACTAATAATGGGTTTGTGTTAACGCTGTTTTAATGTGTTTAACTGACAGCACTCAATTATATTATTTATCATAAAGCCATAAAATCTTTCATCCTTTTAGCTTTTTGAATGTTTTTAAGGCACTGTCACTGAAAAAAGTGCAAACATGTGTTCTAAGAAGGCCGGTATCTCCTGTTTCCATGGAGATGCGTTTTCTTTGGACAGATCCACAAATAGTGGCTTTAACAAGTTAAATCATGTATTACTGTATTTTATAGCTAAAACTTGAAGTAAAAATGGCGGTACACTTTCACTAGAAAGCCTCGGTGCCAAGAGGCGTATGCCATTAGGTACAAGTCCATAATTACGGTGAATGGGGACGGTTATCAACATTTGAAAGCTCACACCATATTTGGTCAAGTTGGCAGATGACAAGTCACTTTAACAAAAAAGCGCTTGAAGCCACTTGGGCTCATCGCCAGCTCTGAACAGGACTTTGTTTGCAATCTGCTTAATTAGAGTGAAATCTCAGGAGGATCCAGGCTCATATACATGTTACACTCGTTTTTCCAAAAGTGGAAAGATACAGCTGTGGGAGATATATGGGTATTTTCACTATTTTGACACAACAATTAACAATACATCTAGTCTAATTTTTGTCAAAAAGCTCTGACAAAACAATGCTGTTGTTTTCAATCCACCAAGACACAGAACACAACAGGGAACTCAATGGCTCTGGGTAAACAATAGATACAGGATTTATATCCATTTTGTAATTTGAACAAAAATGAGCACAAACACTGATATAGAGCTGGAATTTGGAAATTGCGTTACTAACAGCCCCATAGTTGTTGCAATTTATGCCAAAGCCCCAATGAGTAGCATTAGAAAAAACAATTTTGACAACACTAGTGAAAGTATAACTGTATTTAACCATGACAGTTCTGTTGTTTATTGAGTGAACAGCAATGGCTTGAAAGCGCTCAGTGGGAATTAAAAGTGATGTTAAAGCACAAGTATTTCAAAGACTGGTTGTGTTTTGTCTGCAACCAAACACATGTACTGTACTTCAGCAGCTGTCAGGGGAATTTTTTAGGTGAACTATTTAACTATATACCCCACAAAAAAAATAATTGAAATTGAAAGTGGTATCAAAGAAAACCAAGTCACTGCTACCTTCTTATCAGGAGATGTGAAAATCACCTGTTTATAGTCACTTGTCACTGGTTGCTTGTCTGATTAAGTATCATTGCGAAAGAAAGACTTTCTAAAGCAGAGAAGGAGACACATTGACAGAAAAGTGTGAGTTTTCTGCCTCCCTGTGTTCGTGACAAATGGCACTGTTGGCCAGTAGTCTCTTTAGGCGTCAGCGCTTCATTAGGCTCTAGTCTAGTGTGTTGTTACACTTTGGTCACAGCAGCACATGCAGTAATAGAAGTGCGTTTATTTGAAAAATAAGAGGCTGGAATAGCTATTTGGCTTTTTCTCACAGAATGTTGCTTTCATTTGTAGAGATGAGTAAAATCATCACATTACTGCCCGTAATTGGATTAGCCACATCTCTTCTGAGTGTTTACTCAGGGCCAACCTTGGCAAATCAAGGACACATGGGTCTCCTGAGGGAGTGAGATCAGACTGAGAAGGGCACAGGTGTAGATCAGATGTTTTTTAAGACAGTAGAATAATGATTGGAACAAGAAGCAAGCATTAATTTGCAACCTTTGTGAAAACTGAAGCTAATATTCAACATTAATTTAGTGGCCTCTGTTGCCTAAAGCTCACAACCAGATGTTGCTGATCTCTTACAAAAAGAGATGTGTTTGTGTAAAGACTAAAAGCTCATAGTGCTCTTTGTTTGAGAAGCATTTGGTATTAACCAGTGGCAGTGGTTGGCAATCCAATCTCGACAGGCTGCAATCTTTGCATTCTGGCTCCTTGCCTGCAGTTATGTTTCCGGAAACTGAAACCCTATGACGACTTTAGAGTCTGCTTTAGAGCCTGGTTCAAACGATGGCAACACCAGTCACATGTAATCACTGATCACAACGATTTGCACTACTATATGCCAATATGCAGGGATGGAAAGCACTTTCAGTTTTTTCGGCAGGAAGGGCCACTCACGTAAGCTCTGTAACTGGTCTATAACTTTTAACAGGAGCGATACAGGCAGTCCATATTCTTTACTGGCTATGGTGAATGCACAGTTTAGGAGACTGGGGACAGTAGTAAACTAATATTCAAGCAAAAAGGCATTTAAAACAAGATCCAAAATAAATAAACACATGTCTCATTTTCCAACAAATGTGTTTGGAACAATTATGTGTTAGCAGCAAAACATTTTACACATTCCAATATTTCCAGCTCTGGTTATTCAAACAGCGGAGGAGTGAGGGAGTAAGGAGGAAAAATAGCATCCACCTCCAGGTTTTCTTTGTTATTCCGATCTTGTGCAATAGAGAATCCAAATAGAGATTAAGAAATTATATATTTTTAAAAAACAGATTTTTTGTGGTTGCCTGTGGAGACAGTAACATTCTTCGTTTAATTAAGCCTGAATCAATGTCTGACATGAGTGAGGGCTGTGAGAAGACCACAGCGAAAACACAATTCAGGCATACCCCTTGACCTTATTTTTACATGTTGAAGTTAATACAAAGAAACAAGCGCTGTCGTCATGGTTCATCTCTGTGTGTCTCCTACACACAAACTTACACAAGACACTACTCTAAGGTTTAACTCTCTGGTGCCACAAACTGAAGGACTCAGAAGTGACTCACTCTGTCCTCCTTCCTCTTGTAGGTTGTGATCTCAGGCAAGAACGGCAGAGGATACCACTACATCCTTGCAAACCTGGTAAGAACAGAATGCAGGAGCCTAAAAATGTTATGCTACAACAAAGGCAATTTCTGTGCTTCCAAAAAGTACAGCACATTTATAACTATCCTGCTGATTAGTGCGCTTTACATTCTAGACTAGAACCTTTGCTTGGCAGCTAAGGGATTTCCTTGCTCTTTCTGCATTTCTCTCAGGGCTTTTCCAACATGAGTCTGGAGAGGGTCATTGCAGGTGGAGCCAACATTACGGGCTTCCAGATCATCAACCCAGACAGTCCTGTTGTGCAGCAATTTCTCCAACGCTGGGAGCGCTTGGATGAAAGAGAATTTCCAGAAGCCAAAAACGCTCCACTAAAGGTATAGTTTATTTACGGTCATCAAAGATATTGTTTTAATCTGAAAAATTATATTCTCCATTCACCTCCTTGAAAAGTACAGCTGTATATGTGAGAAAGCTAAGACTGAAAGTTGTACTAAAAGACTAAAAGTCTAATGCAACATTTTACATTAGACCCTAGTCCTGCCTGTCCTAGTGTATGGAACAGAAGTGTGTAACTGTGTGTGACTTTTTATTCCTCTTATATGGACTCAGTACACATCCGCTCTGACCCATGATGCCATCATGGTGATTGCGGAGGCTTTCAGATACCTGCGACGGCAACGGGTGGATGTTTCCCGACGGGGCAGTGCAGGGGACTGCCTGGCCAATCCTGCAGTGCCATGGAGTCAAGGCATCGACATTGAGCGAGCACTTAAAATGGTACGCTTCTTTAAACAGAGAAGTAAAAGAATTTCTCTTTCACTCTCTGTTGTCATGGAAACAAGTCTCCTTTCTGGTTGATTCTTTAGGTCCAAGTTCAAGGGATGACTGGAAACATCCAGTTTGACACTTTTGGACGAAGGGCTAACTACACCATTGATGTGTATGAAATGAAGACAGGGGGGGCTCGTAGGGTATGTTAATAAGGGCAGAAATGGTGAAGTACATTTACACTGTATTTTTTAAATGAAAATATAATATAGTCTCAAGCTTTTGTTCGTTTTAGCTGAAGAGTAAATATGTAAAACGGGTGATCCTCAGGCAGTGTAAGTCATACAATTTGGATTTGTACAGGAACTGCAAGCCAAAGGCTGTGTGAAGATTGTAAAATATCCACAGCCAATCACATGATGCCTTTACATGTTGTTTCTAAATCTCAAGATAACAGCAGCAACAATGAGATTTGCTCCATCTTTACCAGGGCCAGATGCTACGTACGGCCCATTTCAAGTTTCTATCAGGTTTCTTTCACAGGTGTTAATAGAATATTATGAATCCTCACCTTCAGACATGTTGAAATATCACATTCTAAATCAAGTGCCCTCAAGACAAGTGAGAGCTTGATAGTTAAAATTGTGCCTGAATTAACACATTGTGTGAGATTATTATTTATTTTTACAGCCTATATCAACAATAAATACAGGAGACTTTCACTTTACCAGTTCTGCAAGATGATGATGGTGATGATCAGAAGATTTTTTGTATAACGGGGACTAGAGCTGATATATTTTTGAGAAAATAATAATCACAAGTATTTTAATAATAATTGATTGTAAACAATTTTTGTCAATCACAAAAAAATGCCAAAGTTGCTCCATTGAATCTTATTGTACCATTCTCCCTCACATATAAAAGGCGCTGAGGTTCTTTGCTAAACAGAAACAAGGGAGAGGTGTGAGCCACGTGTGATAAAGAGATGTGGTGAATAGTGACCCATACACAGGTGGATGAGCACAAGACAAAATAGTACAAATAACAGAGGCCACCGTTTCTTTGATCACAGTAATCCAGATCTGCACATTTAGTTACTAACTTTATGACAGCAGTGACATAGTGGCTGTTTATTTGTGCAGTGTTATTCTGTAACAGTGGTAATAAACAGTGGGAGTACAGAATGACACATAACAGATTATGTTAGAGTTTTTTTACCTGAAGTTTTCAAACGAACCATAAGGCAGGCTGGAGAAAACAGTTAAGCTAAAAGCTCTGATTCGTGATGCTACATCTTCTCACATTGTCGAGTGTAACAACAAAAAAAAAGGAATTGTCACATAACTCCTGGGTGTAGGTAATAAAAACAAGGATAAGTCGTTCACATCCACAAATACTAAATATATATTTGGCGTCCAAGGCCTGATGTATAGTGAAATTTGGTAAGTATGGATTTCACTTTTAGAATTTATTTATTTACTTTATATTGACATAATTATATTCATAGTGTCAAAATAAAGGGTGCACCACCAGATTGTAAAGTGTGTCTTGGTGCAATTTAACTGATCATTGTCAAGTGCTCTTTTTGTGAGGCTTTCTTGTTATGTAAGTGAGCTGGGAATAGATTACACCTACTCTGATCTATAGTGCATGAAACGTATGAAGGACCAGTGCTCTACAAGCTTTCAATATTACCTTGTGCACATAGAACCAACCAACTCCTATGCACTTGGAAGGCTCTATGTGTGATATTGTCCATATATTGGTTTTTCTAACGGCCAATCTCTTGTTTTTTCCAGATTGGCTATTGGAACGAGTTTGAAAAGTTTGTTTATATAATGGATCAGCAGGTCACCAACGAGTCCTCCTCTGTGGAAAACCGAACAATTGTGGTCACTACTATTATGGTACACTTCTAAACCAGGTTATAATAGTTTGATAAGACTTCTGCCACTCAAGGTCAAGGTGTCCATTGTTGCAATCTGTCCTGGGACGGTAGAAAAATTTGGTTTGCGTTGCTTTCCATCCACTCACTACATGTTGAAACAGTCGATTCACCAAGAGTGTTTCAACTGTATCCGTGTGGGTGTCAAAGCATTTTGATTTTTATCTGATCAGGTGGCTGTTGTAGTAGTGACGTCACAATACCGGCTCTTGATAATATTACTGATAGGGAATCATGTTTTCAATAAGTGCGTACGTAAGTAAAGAAAAAAAAAATCCTTTTTGTTAAGTAAATTGTCAGTGCCTCTGTTGACAAACTCTTTACGACAAGAAGCACATTGCCCAAGAGAAGACATAATCCACCAAGGGCGCGAGCCTGTGGTTGCTTATCCCTCTTCTCGACATGTTTCAGTTGGTAACAGGCTCAGAATGCACAGAAAGATTAATGTACAATAGATATTCATCGGCCATTTTTAAATGTACGATAAGGTGCGCCTTATCTTACATTTAAAATAATGACCTCTCGTCCATTCTGACTTTGCTTATTATGTTCGCATCTTACGCAAATTCAGAATTATTTGTCCATTTCAGTGTCAGCCGAGTCATTGTCCTCATACGTAGATCATCACTGTTACTCATAACACATCATAACATTGTCAGTTAATGTTAAGTAAACAAATCATATAAAGAGGTACATTCATTTATCAACATTGACATTAATCTAGGGAAATAAGGAAGGGATTCATACGTGCACTATTGTAGAGAAGATGAATAGATCATAATGAATGAATCATTTTCCATGTTAGGTGCCATACTAGAATCAACGTTTATCCACTGAAACACAGTACTTGATTAGGAGGAAAGACACTTGCAACATAAATAAGTATAATAATATGTAATGTTAGTAAAGGGTCTTTATAGTCTAGCCTCAACTTACGGCATGTGTTACTTGTAGTATCTCAACAGTCTGTAAAGATTCTAAAGCAGTATGCTTTCTTGTCATACAAAAACTATTACAACCATTGCTGTTATTTATCTTTACATAATCTTAAAACTATCCAAACAGCAGTCACTGATGTTTACTTTATGAATCGGACAAGTCCTGTTTGTGCAGCCTGCTCCGCCCTTGTGCTGACCTAATGCAAAGCACATGCAATCCCCTCTGTTGCCTAAATGTTGATTTGTTTGGTCTCGTTATTATATATTTATATTCTGCCTAGTTTCTTCTCCGGTCCCAGCAGTCCAATTCTCCACCTGCAACCTGCCTTTTCATCCCTTTTAAATTGTATTTAATGTCATGAAGATCTCTTATTACATAATATCCCAATGCTATATGCTCCTTGGTCTTTGCCTCAGCTGTGCATGTTGTGTGCAACAAGGCCTCATGTTTAGAGCATGAGTTCTTCTTGCCATATTTTTTATTTATAATTAGCTCAACACTTGTGTCTATTAACAGGAAGCTCCATATGTGATGTATAAGAAAAACCATTTGCAGACGGATGGGAATGAGCGATATGAAGGCTACTGTGTGGATTTAGCTGCTGAAATTGCAAAGCATGTTGGGATCAGATATAAACTGTCCATCGTGCCAGACGGGAAGTATGGAGCCCGAGATCCTGAGACCAAGACGTGGAACGGGATGGTGGGTGAACTGGTGTATGGAGTAAGTATCAACACACGAGATGGGATGGGCACATTATTATGATATTGACATTTTTTGTTTTTTTACATAATGCATAATATTTTGTTTACTATTCAAGAGCTAGGAATGAAAGTAGATTAATTAGTAAGTCATCAATGGAGACAATCATTGTGCTCAGAACATGTCACGCGTTTCCTTGTGCCAGCTCATGTACTGTACAGCCGCACATGTGCAGTCGCTTGCCAAGTTACCATGTCTGTTCATGTAGCTGGTTCTTTGTGGTTTTGGCAAAAAATGGAAGAGCAGAAAAAATTAAGAGAAGAGAAATTAAACAAGCTGTGATACTGCGGAAAGTCAAGGTCCTAAATATCTGCGTATCCTTGATTGGATGTCTTCACACGTAGCAATTACTGTATACATTTACATTATAAAATATGGACTAGACTATATATATATATTATATATTATACTAGATATAGTGGCGTGGTATATAGTGGCGTGGTATATAGTGGCGTGGTATATAGTGGCGAGTCCATCAGCTCTGATTGCCAACCCACCCCCCCAACCCAGAACCAGAAATGGATTAAGGGGAAGAAAATGGATGAATATATATATACATATATATATATATATACATATACATATATATATATATGTATATATATATATATATATAC
>JAPMNZ010957879.1:0-16124 GCA_029875035.1 Pomatoschistus microps | reverse complement strand
GTTGGGCTCTTCCTTAGTTTCATTTGGCTGAACCTTGGTCGGGGTGCTCAAGGTGACTCCGGGGTGGCTTCTCATGTGTCCCTGTTTTAAAAAAAGTCTAAGTTAATAAAACTTCATAAAAACAAATTGCTATTTTTATTTTTTTATGGTAGAGGCTTCAAACTTACCTTTAGTCCACTTCTGCTTGCATAAGCTTTGCCACACTGGGAGCAGCTGTAGGGCTTGTCCAGCCGGGCAGGCTGTGCTGGTGGGGGCACGGCCGTGCTGCTACTGCCTTCTGTGGGACTGTCCTCTTCTGATTTTTGAGCCTCTGCCTTGATCTCGTTTGTGGAGGATTCCTTCTCTCCCTTTTCTACAGATTCTGTGATGGTGCTGGGACTAGCAGGAGGGGTGAGAGATGTAGCAATGGCGGGCTCTTTTACAGCACTCACTTCATCGTTGTTAACAACAACATCTTTGAGAATCTTTTCGTTCTCTGTTGTAGATTTGGCAACACAGAGTGACAGAGGAGCATCTTCAATAGTTGTATTTGTACTTTCTGGAGGGGCATTAATTGAACCAATGCTGCCTATTTCAGCATTTGTCTCCTCTTCAGAGTATAGAGAACTGTCTATAGGGCTATCATCCACCGGGGGGTCCTCAGCTCCTCCTAAGGAGGGGTTTTGGGTCAGAGGTGAGCTAACACTTAAAACTGAACCTTCACATTCCTGCATTGATGTGGGATCAGAAGCATCCTTAGACCCTGAAGTAACAGGAGATCGTGGGCCTTTTGTTAATGCCAGAGGAAGAACCTGGTCTTTAGATGACATGTCATTAACACCATCAACCAAAGCAGCATTCTCTGTATCCAGGCTATCTTCTAGCGGCACCTCTTCATCAGGTGGGATTTGGCCTCCAAGGTGCAAGCGGATGTGGTGCTGAAGGACCAAAGCATTTGTGAACTTGCGGGGGCACAGCGGGCAGGAGTTTAGTGCACGGGCATTTGGTGGACGTGAACGATGAGTGGCAAGATGAGCTCTCAGGCTGCCCTTTGTGGAGAAGGAACGACCACACACCTTACAAGGAAAGGGACGTTCTCCTAAATGTGTGGCTTGATGCAAGCGCAAGGCCCTAGGGCAGCTAAGGACGCGAAAGCAGACTCCACACTGGTTAGGAGCGGGTGCAGTGGGAAGAGAATGTGCACTGCTTGAGCCTCCCTGACCGGTGGCGTTTACACTTGGACTAAGACCCAGAGCTGCTAGCATCTCTCTTCGATATGCACTAGTTGACAGGTCCTGGCCATTAGCTTCACCATTGGCTTCAGCTGTTTGTGAGGAGGTAGCAGAAGAACCCCCTTGTGGCTGCTTCTCAAGTTTCTGAACCAGTCGCTGCAACTTGGAGGTGTCTGAGGTTTGGTTCGAGGTAGCAGGAGAGCCAGAGGAGGTTGATGGCTTAGGAAATGGAGGGAACGGGAACGGCAGTTGGTGGGGGCCACCTAGATGGCCTGGGGGTCTAAGAAGTGCAAGATGGTGAGGAGAGGCACCGCCCGGGAAGAGTATTTTGGGAAGTTGGGCCAGCTGAGAGTATGGGGACTGCAGGCTGCTGTGTGGAGGCGTGTTTTCATCAAACCGCTGCTGTTTTGCGCTCCTTGCCGATGGCGAGGAGGACGTAGATGAAGAGGCAGTTGTAGAAGCACTGGCTGCTACCGAGGCCCGGTTCAACTGTAGAAGTGAATGCGCCGTGGAGAGTAGCGCCATATCGACAGAAGGCGGCAATGGTAGAGAGGAAGGCGAGGACCGGGATGAACCTCCAGATAGGAAACCCAAAGCCATGTTGTCTGTCATCCCAGGAATACTCCCCTTGATTCCATTATAACTCTCCTCATCCTCTGCTCTCCTTTTGCGCCTCCTGTGAACAGCACTGGGAGGGGCCACTATTTGCTCTGAAAGCGCCGGTGGCAGTAGAGAGAGTGACAATTCTGGATTTTGCTCTCGGTGGCGCAGGAAATGAGCTTTGAGGTTTCCCCTGGTTGTGAAACGGCTCAAGCAGACTGGACACTGGTAGGGACGCTCTCCTGTATGGGACCGCAGGTGGATCTGAAGAGATGAATCACTGCTTAAGACTTTCCCACAAAAGCGGCACACGTGTTGGGGGCGTGCAGATGAAGATGCAGAGCCCAGGGAGGAGCTGGGTTGGAGGTCTTGGGAATGGCTGGTTGTGGTAATTGGGGCTGAAAAAATGATGCCATTACTGGGACCAAATGCAGAGGCGTTGGGAGATTTTTCGTGATGATAGTGTGGTGGTAGGCCTAAAGACAAGGATAGGGGGTGTAAAGAGGCAACTGAGCTCATAGTTGTTGAGGAGGAGGTAGAGGATGATGGCGCTCTAGTTCCATTGACACTACTTGGTTTTGACAGGAGTGGTTGAGGAAACAGGGAGGATGGAAGCCCAGATAAAAGTGAAGATGTTGTAGTTATAGGAGTCGCCGTTGAGGGGTGAGTCGGTGATGAAGATGTTTCACTTGTAGATTTATGGTTGATCTCTGATCCATTTACTTGTGTGCCATTTTGTTGACCAAAAACAGCCCCTCCAAGCCTTAAAACGTGCCTACAAATCTCTTCTGTAATTTGCATTTGGTGAATTTGGCGCTGTTGTAACACTCGCAGCTCCTCCAAAAGCACTGCCAGCGTTGGGGGCACTTGGAGGTGGTCCTGTCCTGGAGAGTCGGATGCTTGCAGCGGTCCAGGACTTGTGCTGTCATGGTGGGATGGCACAGAATTAGACGATAAAGAAGATGAAGAAGTTGTGGTCATGGCAGAGCTGGCTATTGGTGGGGACGTCATGGATGAATGGGAGTTTCCTTGATTGCAATTGGAGGTTTGACCCAAAGCAGGTGGCGAGTGGGTTTGGGAAGAGAGAGAGGGGTGAGGGAAATCCGGGGAGAGGGAGGAGTGCGTGTTGGGCAGAGATGTGGTGAAGGGTGCAATGTTGTTGGGCCAATGAGGAGGAGGAGAGCTCTCGCTGGGCAAAGATGGCGCGTGGAGCCCACCGGGAGACGGGCGTGGGGCCAGAGGCGGCTGGCAGTCCTGAATGGAGGTGGGAGATGAGGACGATGATCCGGATGAGGTTACTTCAGAGCCAAGAGATGTAGAGGGTGACTTCATCCCCAGGTGGTCATCTAGAATAAAGAAAGAAATCAACATTTAGAACTTTTAACAACACTCAGTAGTAGCACAAAGGCAACATGAACCCACAAAAACTTATATACCAAAGTGTTCTGTGTTTCTAGTTTTTGTTGAGCATTTTTGTAAGCAAATTTGCGCGCATACCAACAGATCATCTTACACCTTCAAACAAAATCCCTGCCAGGAGCTTGCCCTGAACAAGCAAATAAACAAGTGGAGGAACTCTGCAGTCCATGAGTCTTTGTAATGTCTTGTCTCAATCTGTGCTCTCCCAAGCAAAACTCCTCAAACATCTTGCACACACAAAAAGCTCACAGACCACCTTGCTGCTATGGTAACACATTTTAGAGGACAATGGGCATCACCAGGACAACCCATAACCCCTCTTAACCCGCCCCCTCCCTACAGCAGTTACGTCTTTCATCTCTCTATTTACCCTTCCCCCCTTACGTCACAGTAGAGGCCAAGGGTCAGGCCATACTAAGGGTCCTGGGCACTGTCCAGACACTCTGATTGGTCAATTTATCCGACCTCTGCGGCGATGGGGTCAAATTCTTTCAAAATCTTGAGCGCAGAGTGAGAAAGAGTTAAAAGAAGGAGCAGGGGGGAGGGTAACAACAATGGAGAGACAAACTAACTATTCCCTCCTGGAGAGTTATAGTGATGGAATGAAGACTGTACCTTTGTGAATTAATTAAGACTTGACTTCTAAGTAAACAAAGTGAAGTTTATTAAAAAAACTTTGTTGTAATTACCTTCTTGGGAAAGGAGAGAAGATATGTATGTTTATGCTTCAGAGTTTGCACTTGACAGCAAACATGCATAATAACATCTAAATCCTCACTCAATCTTTTTGTCTCCCTCCTCCATTGACTCCCCCCAACTGTGTAGAGCGCATACAGTCAATAGAAGTGGGGGTGAAGGAAAAGGGGGAAGGAGGGTGGGAATTGGGAAAGGGGGAGCATATGAGGGAGAAAATGCATGGACAAACAGCAAAAGAAGAGGATAATAGAAGGGTGGAAGATTAATCTTTACCAAAAACACAACTTCCCCTCCCCCAGCCAACTACTTTATTGTTAACAAATAAGAGAGTTCTCCACTCCAATCAAATACCACCTCCAGTAGTTAGTGCAGCATGGCCTGTTGGTTTCTCAAAAGAGGGACGGGACATTAAAATTCCCACAGATGTATAGGCTACTTCGAGGTAATCCTGAGCTATTCACCATGTTGGGACACGGTGATTGGTCTTAAGAAAAATGGCCGGACTTCCATTAGTGGAGCGCACGCAGTCAGTGACTAAGCATAACTTTTATTTTAAGCCACAGGTGCAACAATGAAACTGCTTTACTCTTTGTATATATCGCTTATTTATGTAATTGTTGACAAAGAAGCTGTTTTAGAATGTGTATATTCAGCTACTTTACACGCGCTGCCGAAAAGGCCAGCCTGCTTATGGTAGCCTTAAGTTACGCAAAGTCAAATTAAACAGCGAAACATCCTAAAGCATGTAGACCCAAACCAAAACCGCCCCGTGCGCGTAAAATACGGTGCCGCTTGTGCGTAAAGTCCAAGAAGGCTACACACGCATGCATAATTACAAAAAAAGTTTCTCACCGTGAGCAAGTAGTTTTGGGCCCCCCGGATCCGCGTTAACGAGATGCTGGGGACGCTTCTGTTTCCGGCGTGACATGATTCACGGCGAGTCAGACGGAAAGGGGGGCATCAGCAGAGTTGTTGCGCACTGGACCTAGACGCATCCAAAGTTTAAAAGCAGCACCCAGGAGCCACAATAAAACAATTAAAAGATTATAGTGAAATCTTTTCTCAGATGAAATACAAGGAAGTCTGATAAATGTCTTGCAGTCCTCCCTCAGTCCTGCTCCGTGTCATATACTGGGAGTGCGTGTGTGGCTGTTTCTAAAGTCTTTTCTCTACCCCCCCCCTAAAAAAACTTGTCCAATTTGCGCCCCTCCTCTCACACTGCTGTCCCGCTGCATGCACATACAGCGAACACACACACTCACATGCACAGAACCACTCCTTGTTCTTCTGTGATATTTGCATTTGAATGGCGAAGCACACACAGCCTCCCAGATTCCCTTTTTCTTTCTCAACCCAGCTTTATTTGGCTTTACATACTCACTCAGCAGCAATAAATCTTAAATAGAACATATCAAGTGGACGTAAAATACGTGTTGACAGCAAAAAGCACACCATATGTGCAAAAGCAAATGAAGTGCAAATAGAAAAACGAATGAGGGGTTTTTAATGTGTAGAACAGGTGCCATTATGACCGGTAATATAGTCAATAATTTAGAAGCCTCATATTTCTGGCTTTACAGTTCTATAGCAGGCCAATAACAGGTGTTTTGGGGAAAGCAAGAGTCATAATTGAGCGACAGAATGCATAGGCCTTTCATTTCCATAGGGCCAATTATAAACAAAAGTACAGGGTGTCGTTGAGGGGCCATGTTCATATGCAGTATGTGGTGTGTTATCACCGTCCGAATGCATAATACTCACCCTTCCACCCAGCTACTCCCCCTTGTCCAAAAAGCATCTTACACTGGAGCTCTATTTAAAAGGTAGAGAATAGATGGGGATCTTTGACAATGGCTTGCTGGACACAGTTGAGTGAGCATCTCCCCTCTCTCACTATGAACCCCCGGATCTACTGCTGCTCCGCACAATGCGCCTCTTTCACCCCCCGCCTTTGCTTCTGTACCACGTGGAGAAACGGATAAAAGAGAGAGACAGAGAAAAAAGTGGGAGGTGTAGGAAAAGAAGGGGGTCATATTTAAGTAGTCTAGGTGTTTCACATATGCTTCCTATTGTAGGACTATGAGATATGAGCCTCCATACAATAAAAAACTGTTGCATTTATAATGATTTGATATAAATTTCGTCAAAATGTGATCAAAATGTTGACATAACTTATTCATATGTCTTTACTTACATTTGTTAGTTATAATTTTTAAACTTATTTATGAAAAAGTCACATTCTTTAGACTTGAACACATGCGTCGGTGAGCTAATATCGGCTAACCTGGGGAACTGCTAACGCTATTACTCTGTTGACAATCCTTTTAGTAGTGATAACATCAATAATAGACTTCACACAATTCTAATATTATCAACCTGCTTGTTTCCTTGGAGATGTCTGCTGTGCCTGCAATGCCCCACAATAAATAATACTTCGTAATTACACTAGTATTGGAGGTTATTTTTCTAATTGAGTGCAGCAGCCAATCAGGACGAAGAATGACTAATGAGCGTCACGTGTGAAGGAGAGACGTTAAAGCGGTGAGTTTAACGTTAGTTTGTTTCTGACTTTGATTAACGTAGAAAACACAACCTGTGACAATATTACATTAATTTAAAAATAATGCATTATAATTAACCTTACATATTGAATAAAGTATTTCTCGGGCTTGAACACAGACATGTGAACGCTAATAGGCTAATGTGAGTTACAGTTAGCCTAGCGCTATTACATCTGTTTACATTATTTTATTTCTAATAACAAAACAATAAATCACTTCACAAAACTACTGTTATTTTTAGCTGAAATCTACCTGTTTCTTTGGAAATGTTGTTTTTGCCTGTCCCACAACTAACATTTGTAATTCTATTTGAAAGGGTTTTAAAGGGTCTTTTTAATCGTTCTTCTCACTTCGAGCTTGCTCGCCCCTTCACAGAGTTGACCTGTAACTTGGCCAGTTGAGTCAGCATCTCCCATGGATCTATAGGCATCTCCCTTCCCACTCCATCCAAATACCATCATGTATAATATTCTACAAAAGCCAACATCTATATGGAATAAACTGGAAGTGGTCATAATCCACCAGACAAATGGCTGATATAGTGTATTTACTAACACATACCGTTCATGCTGATATTTTAGCCTTGGCATCAATCACCCTTTTTGTTTAACTTCAGCTCCTTGTAAATGCAATTCGATAAGCAGTTTATAGCTCTGTTGTGTTCTTTCAGCCATGGCCATGACTCTGTGTGATGACACACTTCTCTGTAACTTCCCCAAGTGTCGGGGAAAGCTCAGTGGTTTTGCCTGGGTCACAGCATGCTCCCATGTGTTCTGTGACCAGCACGGCTCTGGAGAGTTCAGCTGCTCTCCTGCCATCTGCCCGGCTTGCTCCTCCGCTCTGTCTGGAAAACTGGACATAGTCCGCACTGAGCTGTCCCCCTCAGAGGAGTATAAAGCCATGGTCCTGTCAGGTCTGCGGCCTGACGTAGTTTTGGACATCAGTGCACGAGCCCTTGCTTTCTGGAGATATCAGGTCAGACTCTATTGAGTTGTACATTACATTCGTACAATACTCATACTTTATGTATTTACAGGTTCACCAGGAGCGTATGTATCAGGAATACAGCTTGTCAAGGGCTGACGCTCAGCTCAAGCAAATGGATAAAGTTTTGACACAACAAAATCAGAGCAGAGAGTTGGAGCTCACAGCCATGAGAGGAGAAATAGCATCTTTAAAAAAGGTCGAATAAAATTATATTGATTATGTAAGTAAGCACCAATCCATTTGAATAATATAGTTGTTTCTTCTGTCCAGGTGATGGATGAGTACAAGAGGAAGTACAGTGAGGTCTCTGAAAGGCTGATGGAGAGAAACAGGCAGTATCAAAAACTCCAGGGGCTTTATGACTCACTTAGGCTGAGAAACATGGTGGGCACGGGAGACAAAGAGACATCTCACCAGGAACATCATGACTACAACACAGGTACACACTTACTGCTGTTTAAATGACTGCAGATATTCTATTAGGTGATTTATAAAAAAGTTTGAGAGTATTATTAAGTAAGGGACGCACAAATAGGCAGTGTCAACTAATGTGAACAAGAGGGGGCAGCAGTTTGGGGTGTGCACTAAAGAGCTGATCATTAGATTCTTCAATCATCAGTGTAAGAGATTTAACAATGTATCAACCTGTGTCTCTAGGAATGGGGCGACTCAGAACTCCCCAGAGGAGCCCACAGTTCCTCACTACGGGTCAAGATGGGGGCAGTAGGTTCTTCTCGTGCCTTGAGCAGGATGGAGCAAAGTCGTTCTTTCAGTTCGGCACTCCTATGAAGGACAGGGCACGGACTCTTGTCAAGAAACACTAGGGCTAAAAGTTTATAGTTTCTCCAATTGGGCATCGCCAATATTCCTATCTGATATGCAGTCCAATTTGTTTTATGAGCTGGCTAACATTAGATATTTAAATTATAACTATTATCTTTATATGTCAATGAAATGCAACAGTTATTATTTATTTACTGATTAATTTTAAAACCATTTGTGTTGTTGCATACTGTTCTGTTATTCACCAAAAGAGAAAGTAAACACAAAACATTGGAATGGAAGAATTTGTTATTGGAAATTTGCATTGAAAACACTTTTTCAAAAAGCATCCACCAACAAAAAGTAAAAAAAAAAGTATAAATATAGCAAATGGTTTCAACTAAAGAGAATGGAAAGTGCCTATATACACAATACAACACAGAGAAGGCAAAAACATGTAACATTTCCAAACACACAATAATTAAATCATTCCAGTACTTCATGCAGAACTCATTCACACTGGGGCTTGGAGCTGACGGACACAGCTATTTGACTTTGGATTTTTTGCTTCTTCCCATTTACAATCAGGAGCAGCGGGGAGTCCACTCGTATACTTCGGAAGTCAAAAGACTGACGGGAAATAAATGTATATTACTTTCAAGCAACCCTTTTGTTGGGTTCATATTATATCATACTGTGAATACCTACCTTATCTTTATGTGTTATACTATGACGTTTGATGTGAGGTTCGGGAATGACAATAGTGTCTCCAATGAGAACTCCCCAGGTGTCAGCAGTATTGTACACCATCACAACTAGACATGATTCCTCACTGTCCACCATGCCAAAAGTACTGCAAAGGAATAGAAAAAAACAGTCATAGTAAAATTGGTGATTTTGTTCTGCCAAATTGAGAAAATAGTTATAATAGTTAAACTCTTACAAAGCCATTCTCCCCTCTGACGCCAAGCTGAACACCACTTTTCCCAGAGCAGCAACTCCAGCATTGTTTCCGAGAGACAGAGCAGACAGAGTTCGTGGTTCCAAGCTGCCCACACGGCCCGAAGGAGACCGGAACTCAGACGAGGAGCAAGGGCCCAATGCTGAAGTGTTGAGGTTGGAAAGCATTGTACGTAAGCGACGGGCTTTCACTTTCCCCTGAGAAGAAACAAGAAAGTGGGTACATTCTCACAGAAACAACAGTGCTTTGGTTCCATCTTGTGGTCTAAATGGTAATTAACAGATATGCAAGAAAACAAGTGTACAACACATCATATTCAAGGTTTTATATTTTACAGACTTTCAGTTGCAATTGTTTCCCCATTTGTCTGAGAGCAGATACATCCTTAGTTCAACCCAAAACATGCACATAAAATATACATGATAAGCCTACATACATAAGCCCATGTTGTATGAACTTTGTTTTTATACCATCAACTCCTCCAGGGACTACAGGTGGAGACTACACTTTTTGCTAACTTTTTCTTTATTATGAGATTAATGTTCATTATATGTTGTCCCTGATTAAACCCCTTATCCCTAATAAGTAAATACACATTTAAAACCTATCAATCATCTAGACTGCATAATCAGGTCATACTGACAGTGGAGCACATAAATGTGTTTTTGAGTTTTCCTAGTCTGTTTCACAACTGTTCAGAGATGTGGGACTGTCAGACGCTCACACGATTTTACTAATTTCAATAATCTGAACATCTGTGATTTGTATTTCACAGTTAAGATTACCAAACCATCTGACAGTACTGTGTTGGTGAAATGTTTGTATTTCTAATGGTTTTGTCCTTGCATGCTGGACTCCTTTAGGCTGTCATTTACCTTGTTCTGAATGAGCTCTGTCATTTTCTCTAGATATTCCAGCAGCAGCTTCTCTCTGTCTGGAGGGTCGTCCCAGCTTGGATCCAGCAATGCAGCGCGACTGTAGCCCTCCAAAGCAGAGCTGAACATCTCTTCGTACTGGAACAAATTGGCTCTGTTGAAGTGCAACTCTGGGTAAGAGGACGCCGCTTTGTCAACTTTTTCCTATGAAGGAAAAAAATACATGGTTATGCTTTCAACAGCCATTAAAGCTGTGTATATACTATTTGAACTTACTGATTGTGCATAAGAACTTAAAGCTTGTTGAGAAAATTGGGGATTTTGCCCGCTACAGAAAAATAGGGAAACATAAGCATTTCCCAAAGTATCTGCAATACAAAAGCACAAATTTAAGCTGAGCACTTAAAAAGGAAACTCAGAAGGAAGAACCCTGCTCTACTCACACCATGATTCCCCGTCTGTGACATCTAACTGAACAGCTTGACGAGCCAGGTCCACACTCTCCATCACCTGTTTGTTGTGGCTTTCGTTGCTGGCAGATGGCAGTTGCCTCAGAACCATGGAAAGGTTACGCAGGGACACTTTGTTTTTGCTCTTTAGAAACATATTGAAGAAGGATAATTTACACATCAGTCCCAATGCAATATGATTAGATGTACCAAAACATGAAGACCGGCCCATGTTACCTGCTGCAAAGCTCCGGTAAAGCAATTCTTGGCACCACTAAGATTGCCCTTTTTCCAGTATTGCTCTCCTAAAATATTCCAGCCCTCCACCAATGTAGGTTCTAGCTTGACCGCACGGGAAAGGCACTCCTCAGCGATGTCACTAAAATCTGGAGCTACATTCAGGCATCTACCTTTGAGTAGCAGAAACTCAGCCTTATGCTTACATCGATCTGTGAACAAAGAGGAGAGCATTTGTAGACAATTTAGAGATTAGGGGCACTTAATTACAACCATTGATTAAAACCTAACCTTCATATTCTTGTAACCTCTTTAGTGTTTTTTCCATTTCTTGTGCAACATCACTTTGTTTCTTCTGAGCATTTTCCACACTGTGAGTCTCAAAATAAGTGTCTCTGAAATTATAAAGCTCATCCACCAGGTCCTGCAGGGAAGAGGTCATTAAACATGTGTAAATGATGCCTATGTAATATGTATATTGCTAAAGAGGGTGATCATATACGGCAAAGCATACAGTGTGCCTGCATGCTAAGGGTTCATGCATAGTGAATGATCATTCACATGCAGGTGGCTATTACACTGCAGTAACAATATCTGAGCTTATTTAGTGATGTAAAAAGGTTATAGTAGATACAAAGGCATGCTAATAATGCAAACTGCACATGTACGGAACAGAATAATGTAGTTATTATAGGATTACCTTCAACATTTTCAGATCGTTTTGGTCTCCACTGTTCTCGTCTTCCGCCATCTTTATCTTTATACAAGAAATCCCCTTAGAAAATGGTTTAGATCTCAGAGATGATGCTTGATGTGGATGAAAGGGTTTCAGAATGCCACCGCTGTTCTCTAAATCAGGCTGTTTTAATGATGCTAACAGATGTACAGAACAAAAGCTTTTAATTTCCAGAGATATCGGAAGTAGAAAGTCCGTGTCAAAAATAACTCCGGTGGTGCACAAGCTCGTGTCGCCAGCATAGGTTGTATTAAACATAATATAACTTACACAAGAATGATAGATTATGCGTATATTAACCTATTATATGTATCTTGCTATTAATCGTAATTCCAATTTAAGTTCCACCGCTGAAACCATAAACCTCCGTGAAGTGGAACCCTCCATGCAGGAGAAATCACTGCGCGGAGGGTTGACAGTGTGAGACCATACATTCATCCTCTGTTTTAAACAACACAAGGCAGCTGTAACAGATCCTTTTTATTTACGTTGAAAAGGTCAGTTTGAACCTGTACGTTTTAAAAAAATCCTAAACCATTATGTCAGACACTTGGAGCAACATCCAGGCGCACAAGAAGCAGCTTGACTCTCTGCGAGAACGACTTCAACGACGGCGGAAAGACCCTGGGCAACTCAGCGCAGGTAAAGACTTCACTTTACTTAGTATCTTCCATGCATGAAGCTTTCTACGCGTTAGCTATAGTTTAATAAAACATAGAATTGTTATTTGGCTGCACTTTGTTGCTCTACATTTGGGCGTATTTGCCTTTTGACTGTACATAACCTGTTCAGCTTACTCCAACTAATTCATTTTGTTGACATGCTAATATTAGTATTTGGTTAAAAAACATCTATATACCCCATTAAAAGTATGTATCATTGCAGATGCTACATGCAGCACAGATGCCTCCACAGCACGCAGCGACAGTCCTGCTCCTCTTGCTGCGGTTCCATCTCAAAAGCAACCTGAAAAGCCCCCAGACCCGGAGTTGGAGAAAAAATTGCTGGCATACCTATCAGATCTTGGTCTATCTTTGCCAATCGACTCCCTCGCAATAACAAATGAGCTGAAAAATGTATGTGGTGCATTCACTGTGTTGTATACTAACAGTAATTTATTTTATAACTTGTATATATTTTTCTTTTGGGCAGTCTGAAGGAACTGTGAGTCATGGGTGTATCCAAAGTCTGCTGCAAAAATTCGCTGCTCAGGAGCTTATTGAAGTTCGACAACCATCTTTGACTTTAGCTGCCGTCTCTACCTCCACTATTGTTGTCTCAGTGGACCATCCAAAGCTTTGGGCTATGATTGGAACAGGAGGTGTAGCTCAAAGAACAGGAGTGAAGAGAAAAGCAGATGATCAAACGCATCTTAAAAGACCTCCAGGCTTTGCTCCATCACAGAGCTCTGCATCCCCACCACACTCTTCTTATACACCTCCAATATCTTCTTTGACCCCAGCATCTTCTATACAAGCTACAGGACCCTCATCATCAGGGAGTGGGGCTGATAAGAAAGGAAGGAGCAGCAAAAACCAGTCTTCTCATGTCGACATGGAGATTGAGAGTCTTTTAAATCAACAATCGACAAAAGAGCAGCAGAGTAAGAAGGTAAGGCGCTGCAAATCTGTCCCAATTATAAGCATTACAGTGTTTTTAACTTTGCCTAATCTCTTTTCAGGTCAGCAGAGAGATTCTTGAGCTCCTTAATACCAGCACTGCAAAAGAACAGTCCATAGTAGAGAAGTTTAGATCTCGTGGTCGAGCTCAAGTCCAGGAGTTTTGTGATCATGGGACAAAAGAAGAGTGCTCACGCTCTGGAGATACACCACAGCCCTGCACAAAGCTACATTTTCGGTTTGTGGTTTTTACACTTGGACTTGCATGTTCTATTTATCAATTTCATATTTTTTTTACTGTTTATTGTATCTCTGTTTATTCTTATGTGGTTATCTGAAAATGAACAGTGTTATAAGTGCTTAATAATCTAATTTTATTTGATCTCAGTCGCATTATCAACAAGCACACTGATGAGAGCCTTGGAGACTGCTCTTTTCTCAACACCTGCTTTCACATGGACACTTGCAAATATGTCCACTATGAGATTGACAGTCCTCCAGAGGCAGAATGCAGTTTGATGGGGCCCCAAGGTGGCGCCACTGAACTCTGTCTTGGCGCAGGTGACGCAGACAGCAACGTGGGCACTCTCTTCCCTTCTCAGGTATGACTTGAGTGTGAACCACTAAAATGGAGTTTAATATTAATTGTTATTTTTTATTTTTTAATCATTGCTAGTGGATTTGCTGTGACATTCGCTTCTTGGATGTGGCTATCTTGGGAAAGTTTTCCGTTGTCATGGCTGACCCGCCCTGGGACATCCACATGGAGTTGCCTTATGGCACATTGACTGATGATGAAATGAGAAAATTGAACATTCCCACTCTGCAGGACGATGGCTTTCTCTTTCTCTGGGTCACTGGCAGGTAACTTCATTTAGGGATGATTGATAATATTTTTTTATTTCACGTAATTATGTCGACAAAGAGCGCTAGACTGATAGAAGTTAGACATTCAGCTGCGTTTGGAAAACTCAACCCTCTTAACCACTGGCAGCAAGTAACATTTTCTGATATACAGTTGTGAGTCACAGTTAAAACACAATCCACTTCCAACACAAAACGTTCCCTTGCTAAGAATAAATATTCTCCAGACTAGAGATTATTTACTTACTTTTGTTGAGACCAAAGCTGATCAGCTCTGTACTGCTTATCCAAATTCTTCTCCATATGGTCTGCTAAATCTGGTCCTTGCAGTGCATGGAGAGATATAATATTTCTAATATTATAAAGTTATATTAGGCACATACTGCTCTTGGCCAAGTTAGAAAACTCTTGACACATATAAACCTGATGTTGTTCGGTTGCAGCTTGGAGGACTTGGTAGTTTGGCATAAGGGGATCCAGTGACTTTTACACATTTACTCATTTGTCAATGTTTATTATTGAGCTATGTTTTTCACTTGCAGAGCTATGGAGTTAGGTCGGGAGTGTCTGAGTCTCTGGGGGTAAGTAATAACTCACTTCTGATTCCTCCAGTTTTTCTATAAATTGAATGTTTTTCTGAACTTGTTTTGTCTCAGATATGAGCGTGTAGATGAAATTATTTGGGTGAAAACCAACCAACTTCAGAGAATTATCCGCACAGGAAGAACCGGCCATTGGCTGAACCATGGAAAAGAGCATTGTTTGGTAAAGAATATCTTTTAATGATTTCATCCCATGGTGATAAGTTACATTATCATGATGTATACATTTATTACTGTAGAAAGGGCATTAATAGTTTTGTACATTTTCAGGTTGGTTTCAAGGGAAACACTCAAGGCTTCAATCGAGGTTTGGATTGTGATGTCATTGTTGCGGAGGTAATTATTCCTACATTTTTAAAACACATTTCCAACATGCAGATCCAATGTTTGTTGTTGTTTGAATTCTCCATAGGTTCGTTCCACCAGTCATAAACCAGACGAGATCTATGGCATGATAGAGAGACTTTCTCCTGGCACCAGAAAGATTGAGTTGTTTGGTCGACCCCACAATGTCCAGCCAAACTGGTGAGTTACTCAGACTTTTGTATTTTACCCCCAGAACAACTTTACAAATTTTACAATTTCTTTCAGGGTAACCCTTGGAAACCAACTTGATGGCATTCATCTATTGGACCCAGAGGTTGTTGCTCGTTTCAAAAAACGTTATCCAGACGGAGTGATCTCCAAACCCAAGCCTTAACTGAAGTAACAGTGATCATAGTTCTTGAAGACCCATGATGAGGCTACGGACACATTTCTTTTATAGTAATGACCTTTTTTAAATAAATTGTTAACAAAAAGTGATGTGGTTTTCTTTAACAATGAATACAATTGACAAAATCATGAATGTGAACATTATTTACAAAATGTGTCAATTTCATATTTAATGAATTTTGAAATGTGTATCAAACAGTAAATAATATGTTAGTACAAGCTCTGACCTACTTTTTCATGAGAAAACATTTATAGCAAAAATACATTGATTTAATGGTTGGTAAAATCCTTGGGTTTGATTTTTCTTTTCTTTTTTTCTTATTTTCCAAAATATTGTCCTGTAAAAAGCACTTTATGGTTTTGGAGACTGCAAACAAGTCCTTATCCTCTCCTGTCTGTAAACGTCCTTTGGAGATGGGAGACAATCATTGTTGCAACACTTCAGCAGCATCATTCTAGTTTGTTTTGCCACAGTTCAGTAGGTGGCGTCCACAGCATTGACGTTGCTGTCCAGCTGATGCCTGAACGACAGCCGCGCTTTGGTGGAGAAATATATTTGTGATCCTCTTGTCAGACTTCCATCACAGTCACTGCCACAAGATGTTGTGGACGATAGCCTGGGCTTATTGTCATCTATGGAAACTGTAGAAAAAAGTAGAGGTTTGTATACAGTAACTGTGTTTTAGTTGTAGTAGACTAATATTATGACAGTCTGGAGAAAATGCTCAAAATTCAAATGGCCTTGTAGTTTTGGCCTCTGATGACTCATTTACTCTAATGATAAATGAGAACCATCTCTGAAAGATAAAACTACAAGGTCCGCCTACATTT
>JAPMNZ010957875.1:0-21675 GCA_029875035.1 Pomatoschistus microps | reverse complement strand
AGAAAGGCCCTGGTCCGACCGGGATTCGAACCCAGGACCTTCTTGCTGAGAGGCGAGAGTGCTATCCACTCTGCCACCGTGCCGCCCATAGTTATATTTTGGTGTTTTTAAAGTAAGCCCCAGCTTTAATATGTGCAGTTTAAGAATAATGTTTGTATGTACTATAAGGCAAACGCAAATCAAGTAAAGAAATAGCGTCACTTTGTTGCTGCTTGTCTTTACTATTTCATATCCATGCATCTGTCCGTTCCACTGTCGTGCCGCAGCCCATTACCCACAGGAGCATTAGTGGATCTGTTTAATTATACTTCAGTCATTATGGTGACACTTCTCTTCCATTATTCAGTAAAGCGTGCTCCTATAGGACTCCACAGTGTGAACCTTGACTCTTTGGCCCTATAGTTAACCCTGCAGCACCAACACGCCATCCCATCAATACTCAGCCATCACCCACTCTGCCAATATCGAGCCTTCTGTCATTCACAGTCTGCAGCCAGCTACATAGAGTGTGTTTTAATCACACCACTGTCGCCTTTAATTAGCTGGAACAAAACCACTTTAATGTTTTTAGATTGGTTTCTAAGAGTTTGGCTGCATTTGGATCCACATAAACACCAATCTCTCACTCGCAGGAGACTTCCACCCCGCTGCAGCATCACACAGGGTTTGTAGTGTGAAATGCAAACATTTGAAACTGTGGTCCTTATGGTGGAATCCTTTTGAAATGGTTGAATAGAGGAATGTATGGTATTGAAGAAAGGGATAAAGGATGTAAAGGTTTGAAATCGTGTCTTAGCAAAAGAAACATTTTATTGTTGTTATACAGAATGTTCAGTGTTTTATATCCAGGAAAACCTACTCCTCTAAGCAGCTGTAATTTCACCAATATATACGTTTACTTGTTCCTTTAGATAATCAGAACATCAAGTGGAAAATCACTGACTCAGTTTGTATATATTTGCCTAAAAGGTCTTATATCACATCCACAGATGAATGACAATAAACATCACAAATTTTCACAGCTTCTTGTTTTTTTGAGATTGGAAACAAGAATGTGACTTCAGTTGGCAGGTACAAATCATGTCTGTGATGAGCTGAGTCTTTTATTGAATGTAAAGTAAAATCAGTTTTTATAGATCTAAAATTGAGGAGTGCATATGTTTTAAATCAAACTAAATGTATCAAGAAAAGCAATAACATGTCTCCTGCAAGAAGCAGGGATCAGACCAATTGATTAAAAGCAGGTCACCACCAGGATAGTTGAGAAAACCAGTAAATATATAAGTAAAATATTGTTCACATATCAAAGTAGCAATATGTAAGATTTTCATGTCAAGTCATCATTAAATGATCCTAATATGTCAAATGGCATTAATAAACAATGCTCTTTTCAAATATCTATTTAACTGATAGCAGTAGTTCAGCCGAGATGTTCAAATAAAAAAAATATTTTACAGCCCCTAAATCTTGTTATTGTTTTTCTTTTGATGTCCCGCCCTCCACCGTTTTACCAATCAGAAAGTCTGTGATCTGGGTTGCCAGAACTCACTACTTCGAGCTAATCTCACTGGTAAAGTAACACGTGGCTGCAGTACTAAAAAAGTCTCGTTATGATTCTCAAATCATTATTAACAAAACAAGGAATGAAACAAGGATTTCTATCAGGGGCTTTGTGAAAAAAAATTTGGTTATAGATTTGTTGTCAACAAAACTCTTGTCTATTCAGTTATTATGTTCCCAGCTGGATTCGTCTCCATATCTGGCAACCTGAGTCAGGGAGAGTGGAAGAAGTTGCAGTACCACTTTTCGCCAGATTTTTAAATATTACATAGATAGAAAAAAAGGAGTGAAAAAATGCTGCCGTGAGAAGTGTCTATATAAAACAGATACATTATTATTATTAAGAATTGTTTGGTTCAGAGTAAGATGAACCCTCTCAACTAAATTCTGTTACATTGAGTTGTTACAGTGGTGGATAGAAGTGTGAGCTGCATAAAAATAGATGATCCTATGATCTCTTTCTCCTCTCAGATAATGATATTTTCATACGTGAATCCCTAATGTTTAATGTCTTAGCCCTCTCGCAGACGCGCTAACAGGCCAGCGTGAGGTTGGTGTTACTTCCTGGAAGAAACGCACTGAAAGGTAGAAGAAAGTGCCAGCTGCATTTTTAATGTGTGAATCAGTCATGTTCAAAGTCTGGCCCGAGTGCCAATCACAGCACAAGGCCACATTTTATGCAGCCTGAAGGTTGTGTCTTAAATGTATTATGCATTGCTCCAGTTGAATAAATCCATCACACACATTCAAAATAATACTTCCCTCTTTACATGATAGCGCCATTAGCTTTATGTGGACCAACATTTCAAGGAGAAATGTAAATTGCCATTTGTATTTTAGAATTCAAAATAATTGTTTATGTGACCAATTTGTCAATGAAAAGCAGCTTTTATGCATTCACCTGTCTTTCTGTCATGCTTTAGAATAAGGCAAAGTCAAGGTCAGGAATCTGTGGGAATGGAATATCAACAAATGCACTGTGCCAAGTGCGCTCAATAATTTAATATTGTGGAAAAACACTTCTTCCATAAAATATACATATGTATACAATGCAAAGACATGCAACAAAAAGACAAACTGACACATTTCACATAGATATGATTTTATTTGGCTATTAGGCCCATAGAAAATAAACAGCAGTATAATAATATATGTATAAGTCACTCGATGGTTTGCCAGGTTTGTAGGGCTGAGGTATGGATGTATTTAATTGTCTGAATAGGGTTTTGCTAGATTAAACCTGTCTCCGGGATGGACAAGGGGCCATCCACAGCATTGCAGTTTGAATCCACTTTTTAGGACATTTTCTGCATAGACCTGATGCTAGCTAAAACGCTCGTCCTCAGCTGACACGGAACCTACAGCTTTCACAAAGGGTGGGTTTAATGTAGATTTTACCGTCCCCATTCAATATTTTTTCCATAAATCCACACATTTCTTCAACAAACTCTGCTCATTCTCGTCCCTCTCTAGCTTTGCTCTGATCTGTGGCACGCTGATTGGTCAGAACGCCAACATGTCCCTCTGCATGAGTATGAGAGCAACACGAGTGACCACCGTCCAGAGTCTAAATATGTTACTCTGGTCCTGCGGAATTATAAGATAAGATAAGATAAACCTTTATTCGTCTCACAGTGGAGAAATGTCAGTGTCAACGTTGCGCACATTACAGTAGAGAAAGAAGGAAATAAGAGCACTCAGATTGCACACATCAAATTGTGTCTGTTATTTAAGATAATAGACAATAAAAGTTAGATAAAGAATAAAATAAAATGAAATAAAATAAAAAAATACAACCACTGTTCTTTTGCATTGCATTTAATTCAGTGGCAAATATTGCATGTCCTTATCATTGGGACCAAAATAATATAATAACGGATACTAATCAATCAAATCATATTTAGCCTATTCCGACCATTTATCATTGTGAGAAAATAAAGTATATCTTCCTCTGTTTATCGTTGTGCATTATACAGAATACTTAACTATATTGCAATATCAGTTCATTTGCCCCCATGTATCGTAATAAAAGCGTATCGTCCCAGCCTATAAATATGAATAGATAAAAACCACTGAAGGACTGTAGCCTCAACGCGACAATAATTATATATCTCGTTTTTGTCCTGTTAAAACCTTTACAGAGCGGCAAAAATCCCTCTCCGTAAAAACCCAGTGCCCTTCTCCAAACCCAGCCTGTGTTGTCAATTAACGGCCCTGTCCTCCATTTGAATATTCCTGATTATTATGCGGCTCCTGCTCTTACATATTCAAAAGAGGCTCCTCAATCCAATTAAATGGGCAATGTGCTGTAAAGGCGTGGGCAAATATGATTGAAGGCAGAGCTTAGGACGACAAACAAGAGCAATCTGAGGGAGATGGAAAAGCGCTTGCTGTGAAGTTAATGGAAGACGGTGCGATGATCATTGATGGAGCAAGGGGGCCTGAATGTGCGTGTGTGTGTGTGTGTGTGTGTGTGTGTGTGTGACATAGAGAGATAAAAAAGAGGAGATAGGAGGTGTAAGCTGCAATGCAATATGCCATTCTGCTCCCAACTTAAGACCAGAGAATAGCTCCCCAATTGTGTTGCGGTGTATACGCTTGCACCGGCACGTCTGTGTGATTTGGCCTGTTTGTACATCTGCCCTTTTGCTTATGCTGTGTTTGAATACGCTGCTGCTTTGTGAGCTGGCGAAAACAAGTCGTACGCAAATATATTTAATTTGAAGTTGGGAGATACAGGCAGCAGGAGAGAGGTAATTAAAGTAATAACATTTCATTTGGACACAAACAGTTTTGGCGCAGAAAGCAATTAAGTCTGATGCAATTATGGGTAATGTGCTAGGCTACAGAAAATGGGATAACAAAATATTGGTAACACTTTAGAAAAGCACGTATTGGGTAGGTTTTAGTGATGTGTTTATGGTTCATTAGGGATATTCCATCGCTCTTCTGTAATCTGGCATTTTGCGTTAAACTTTTCTCTACCGTACATCCTGGCTGAAAGACACAGTTAGTAAGACCTGAGACTTAAACTTTAACTTCCAACTAATCAAAGTTGGGGTGCTTAACTTAACCCAGAGAGATATTTATTCTTTTGCATGCAAAGAGCCCTGTGAATCTCTTTTGAACGTTTTTGTCTGAGAAAGCTGATCCATGCCTGTGAAAACTAGAGATGGAACAGTTTTTAGATGAACTAGGGGCCTGGATTTTATTATTTGAATTGTTTTTGTATTTATTTTAATTGTGTATTTGAATAGGGGCACTCATTTTCAGTTTCTAGCTGTGGTCATTAGCCAAGGCTTAACATGCCAGAGCTGCCGAAAACCACAGCAAAGATTACAATTAAAAATATACACATATGTTTTGTGGTTTAAAACTACAAAACATACCCCAGCTTTAAGGGTATCACTCACAGGCCACACTGTTCCTATTGAATAATGACTGCAGACCATATCAATCAATCAAATCTTTCTTTGTATAGCACATTTAAAACAGCCTAGGCTTACCAAAGCACTGTACAGACACATAAAAACACAGATATATACATATTAAAACCAAAAACTCTCTTTCTACCTGATATTAAAAGCCAAAGCAAAAAAGTGGATCTTAAGCTTGATAAATATGGCTTCAGTATAAATTGTTCTCTATATTCTTGTGTTAGGAAAGGTTATTTAACTGCTTGATTATCAAAATTAATTCATACACACTTAATTTGAGTCTTATTCTAAGCATTAACATCCACGCTGCCCTTTACTCTCCACTTAGTGCGGCGGTGTTAGTGCAAACAGTGTATATACTTGTGAAAGCTATAGGCGCCCGTCGTGGCCGTAATGTCTATAATAGTGTGTGCCGTGGCGTGCCCTTGGTTCAAAACTCAATCAGTGTCTTTAAACTCTGTGCTCACATGTGCTCTTGTGCCACTGTCAGACCATCAGGCTGATGAATGCCTGGCGTCCCACCGGCTCTCTAAATATGCGCAGTGAAATGAGCTGAAACACGGCTTTAATTAAAAAGAGGAGGCCCACCAAGATGTGATTAAAACGCCGTTCAGCGGATTAGAGCGACTCACCGAGAGACACAGACACCGAGAAAGTACATTATCTAGGTGCCACTTTTGCATTCTGATTTCCTGATGGGTCTTTGAGCAAACTATAGTGTTTATAAAAAAAGCTTGTTTTATTTCTCAGTAGGGTTTGATATAGGGCTGCATGATTCAATGAAAACGCAATATTTTTGGTCACAAGTAGTAAATTGCAGAGTACTGCATTAGTTTGAGTTGATTATTAATAATAAATTGATTTTGTTTTCAGTACACTTTGAGGATGTGGTTGGAACGAGTATCTTTTGTCTTGTAGAAAGGCAGAAGCATTGTTTTCTTCTAATTATTCTTCCTAACTTATAAATGTGTTGAATAACTCAGGTCTGACTAATAGAATGTTGTGAGAAAAGACAAAAACAATTCAAGTGCATATATTTAACTTTTTTGCAGTGAATCTTGTATAATAAAACTCTTTTAAGTAATCACGACATTTCTTGTAATCACAATTACAAGAAGACTTCAAGAAACATCATGAAAGGAGAAACAGAGAGTGAGTCAATGTGTTATTGACAGAACATCCAGAACAGGGAGATTACAGGTACAGCGGGAGGTCCGCTTCCACCTTACTTGGATCATCCAGGGGTCCATATCTCTTCACCACCTGGCCCTCTCTGTTGATCAAGGACTTTGGGAAGTTCCACTGTAATCACAATTACAAGAAATGCAACTCTTATTTTTACTCTGAACAAAATGAGTGTGTATAAACATAAAGATAAAAAAATATCAGCACAATCACAATGTTGGTCAGAATTATCCTAATTAAAGATTTTGCCAAAATTGTTTAGCCATCCATCCAGCAAAGTGGGGTTAAATGTCTTGCCCAAGGACACAACGACAGCAGTCATCAGTGGGAGTTGTGAAGTAGTGGGCTTTCATGGTGGGCTCGAACCCACGACATTCAGGCCCAAAGGCCAGTGCTCTACGAACTGAGCCACTGTCCCCTAAAACAAAAAAATTGTTGTTTAGCCCGGTAGTATGATATTTGTTATTCTGAACCACAACATATATGATATTACAATTATATCTATCCAGTTCATCTATGTTGTCCTTTTTTCATTGACCACATGGGCAATACTTTTGTTTCATAGTTTCATATTAAAATATCTTAAAATAGATAACAATAGATAAGGAAGAGGGGAACAGCTGTATCCGTGCTGGTGCAGCCATGGGGTTGGCAGATGTGTTTTTATCACAGACTTTTGAGCTAAACATTGAACTACTTGTGACCTTTAGGCTTTTTTCTTGCATTTGGTCATTAATACATATTTTTAGAGCAAGTGTGACTTCATTATTTTTTTTGCTATTGCAACTCTGGCCATACTTTTTACGGAATCTAGACTCAACCAACAAGAATAGGCAGAGGTAACATGTATTTTTGCCTGTCCTATCACCATGCAATATAAACAGTTCAGACAACTATTATTTTAAATGGCATCAGATTGATTCAGATGGGAATGGGATGACAACTATCTATGTAAAATAGCAATAAAAATGGTCTGGATCTCTGCCCCAAGCTACCCAAACCATGGGCCATGTTTGTGTCACATTTGGGATAATGTAAGAATCAATCAGAGAAAACCTTTAGTGCAGAAAAGCTTTTTTGGGGCATTAACACTGAACAGAATATGTCAAAAACAGTTCTTACAAGAGAAATGTTCAAATATCCAATACAAAAGCAGTATTTCTCTTTAGTTGGTGGCATGCTTTTGTTGTCCTCCGCTGTCCTGAGTGGTTAGTGCCACTGCTATAGTCGGTTGCATGATCTTAAATCTTTTCAATTTGGTCTTTCTGATTGAGATTCAGCTCGTTGTCCCTCTAATACCGGTATATTCATTACACCATCTAACTCTAATGCCTTATTGATCATGTCAATCCTACAAAACCGTGGTCCAGAGCTTAAGACGCACAGTTGTTTTGATTATAGCCCATGACCTCAAGCATGAGCAAGCATAAGTTGAGGATTAATTGAATTTCCTTCCATAATGCAGCAGCTATAGGTAACACATTATACCCTTTACCCTTTAGGCTGAGCGCATCTGTTTAAAATGCCCACTATGAATCTAAAACAGATTTTAATTTACTTATGTCTAAACCAATGCCACATCCATATCGTAGCCGCGCTCGCAATCACGTGAAAAGTCATCCGCTCCACAAGCAGAAAACATAAGGCTCATTTTCTCCCACCTGTTCGTGCCCTTTCCTTCGCCTGACATTATCTTTCCCTCTTTCAATCGGCACATTTCACATCACGCCTCTGCCCTCCCATTCTCTCCATCCTGACCTGCGGTATATATGTAAATAGCTCAGAAAAACCAGGTTCTATACCGTATGGATGTCACTTCCCATATTAATCAAATCCCTATTGTGGGCTATCTCCATTCTAAAGTGGGATGGGGTTAGATAACGCACAGCTTCAGATTGTTATCCGTAGATAATCTCTTTAACATCAGCGTGATTAAAGGCGCCGTGTTCCAGCTCTAAGATTCGTGATCCTGTTGCTCTTTTTATCGAATCTCTGGTGAATGAGACCGTGCCCGGGTGAACAGGAGGTGGCAGGGATGATGGAAGAGTGGGAGGAGGCAGGAGGAAATGAATGAATGGTTAAATAGGTGAATGGGATTGGTTATAATGGCGACTGTGTTTTGTCTTGCACCTAACAGGAGCGGATCTATAGGGAGTCGATAGGCATAGGAGGGAAAAAACAAAAGATGGGAAACAGAGGTGAGAGTCTGAGAAAAGAATTAGAGCAAAGCAGGCGGGATTAACGATTGAGGAGCAGGAGATGGATGGATCAGGAGAACAGGAGTGCTGGGATGCATGCAGCACTATAACTATGGCGCTGGATCAAGATCGGTTTAGTTACATGAATATTCTAGTAGTTTTCCATAACATTAAGTTTCATGGTTTACTCACCAATGATACACATTATCTTTAACCAGTTAAAATCTTCTTCCAAAAATCCTATTCTTATACCATTTTAATATGTTACAATTTGTTTAATGTTCATGTTAAATTACACCAATCATGAATGCATAATGTTGGTCTCTTTAAAAAAAAAAATCAAATGTAATAAATACAAATCATGTTGAATGACATGATTGGAGAGGCATGAAATATTATCAGGTCTCGTACCGAAATATTTAGAGAATAAAACATTTTTGTAAGTAAGTAAGTATTTTGTATAGAAATTGTATGTTGCGTATTGTGATTGAAAGGATTATTTCAATAAGACTGACATAAATCTTGCATTCCTGGGTCATACTTAAACCATTGACATTGAACACTGGTGGTTGTCTTCTATAAAGGGATTTGGAGGAATTGTATTTCTAATATGCTAGATTATACATCTATCTAAAGGACTGCCTATTTGTCATTACACATACATTCTGTAAGTTGCACACAGTGGGGACGTGGTGACCCTTTGGCCGCTTCTCGACCCCATGCCCTACTAACATTTGCAACCTGTCAGTCCCCATACATCTCAGGTGGATTTCTTTTCATGTTTCTTTTCTTCCTACCACAACATCAAATATAAACATTGCATAAGTCCCTCACCAGTGGATTCTCACACGCAATGTCTTCAGACTGCATTGTCTTCATACCGGCAGAACTCTTCTGGTCAGTATGTACATAAACAATATTACTATGGTATTTCTCCTATTAAAGTATGCCATTCAAAGAACATTGTAATGTGCTCAAATTAAGCAAAATATTTGATGAATGTGGCAGTAGTAGAGGCTTCTGGTCCACAATGAATTACATCACACACAGAGAAAGATGCACAAAGCTGAGAGTTTAGGGACGGACAGACGGAGAACCCTGACACAAAAAGCCATGGATGACATACAAAAAGGACAAGCCCCATGTTAAAGATGTAAATGAAACTCCTATGTTAAATCTACAGCTTCTTTGCCCATGTTGTCAAACCGCAGCCTAAAATTTCAAATTTCATGGAAAATTGAATATGGATGACCTCAAAATTGGAATGATAGAGATCACTTTGTGTTGTCTTAAGTCCTTGAAATGACACTGAAGTAGGAAACTGAAACCCATGAAGAACTTATTTTCTTATGTTGCCTCAATAAGAACATGTACATTAACAGAAAAAAAGATCCTTTCATCTTCTGAGCAGCTTGCTGCTTGTAAAATGAGGGTTAGCCTTGGCACCCTGTATGAAAAACTCATTTCAGCTATACCCAAGATCATGCTCTTGTGGTCGTGACCCACATCTCCCATGTATGACCATGAATGTATATAAATTGTGACTTTTATGACTTCAATCAGATAGACACGTTATATACCATTATATTCTTATGTAACTGGTACTGAACAACATGAAATCCATTACAATGAACTTCAGCTTTTAATAGTTTGCTTCAATCTCGTGCAGCTCTGAAGGCCTGACTGTCTGAAATCACATTGTTGCATGTTGCTCTATAGGGCCAGATATAACAGCAGATGCCCCTCTGGACACTGGCTCACTTATGCCTTGTCTTCTTGTATTTGAGCCCATCAGACTGATCCAGTGCTTCTACCATCTCATAACTCACACATACTCATTACCTGCATGTATGTGTCCCTGCCCCCTCCATTTCCCCTCTGACAAGCACAGCGGGCGGCCGAACACTTCACACCACATTCATTTCTGCAGCCCCTCCGTCCTGTCCATCTTCACTCTATTCTAATTTACACTTCCATTCTCAGCCTCATATGTTCACATACACTCAAGTGGTGACAGGGACAACAGAGTGGAAATATGTGATTCATGGCCAAGCGCTCTCCAAAACTACTGTCGTATCTCAATGAAGAGTCCNCCCCAATTCATTTATTCTGGCATTTATCAGCGTCTTTCATTATCACAGCGTTCATTAATTAACTCAGTAGTAGACAATGAGGCCTGATTAACTGCAGTGTAAATCTGAGTCATGCATAATTTACTGGAAATTGGGTTCATTTGAGGTATTCCACTAATAAAGGCTTATATTGAGCCCAAACTACGGTGGCCCATATCTCTCAAATGTTTTCAATTTAAGACGAATAAATAAGAGATTTGGAATATTTAATTTTTCTTTACTAAAAGATGCAGACCTGGTCTAATTGTTGAATCCAAATAATCTGCTTCTGTTTTTAAGGAATCTACAACTTTGTTAAGTCCTTTGAGACGAATGCTCTTGTGATTTAGGACTATATAAACATAAAATTATCTGAATTAAAATGAATTGAAGACCAATACTGTGCTCAAATCAACAGCAAAATTGTCAAGCAATGTCAACAAATAATGTGTTGTTTTTTCATTGACTGCCTTTACAATTAAGCACGCATGAACACTGGGACGCTTGCCTATTCCAACTTCAATTGATTGATCAAGATGTATGTAAATCCATGCACCACGATTGAGAACCAGTCCCTTTGGAAGAACTGGATTGAGACGTTTCTAGTGCGTTTTATCTTTTTTTTTAACCACATAAACTGGATCCTTTTGAGACTCTTGCACCCAATGCATTTAAGAGCACAGGGAAAATGCACTTGTTTCGCTGTTGTGTTTTGGTTTAACTACATGCAGCAAAAGCAGGACTCATTTTGCGTTCTATGGAAATAAAATGTCTACTGCAGTTGAGCTTCTGTGAAAATACAATTCTTAAAGTAAACCAGATGTTGCGTGATTACATTTGCCAAAACGTGTGCTTATGAATCATGTATGACCACATTCTTCTTCACAATTACTGATCCAAAGTTTGAGCGCTATGACAAAGTTAGCCTTAGAGACAAGACCAAAACTCCTCAGACCAGTATGAAAATCAAGGCGGATAAAGCGAGGTGTTTTAGTGCAGTCCAATTTCTGATGGTTATAAACAAACTCATTGAGCTTTCAGTTAGCTGTTATACCCGATTTGACAACACTTCAAAACCTTGCACCTCAACACAGCAATGTCATCCTCACCACACATTCCTAAACCATTCGAAAATCATCTAGTATCCTCACAGCATCTCCACAAACTTCTAAAACAATGTGTTGGCCTCTTGCTGGCTCCTCTGTTGCACAGTGCTGAGCTTGCTCCAATTAATCATTCATTAGTTTTTTTATTAGACCTGTATACAGGGTACTGCTGGCTGCCATGTCACCTGACTTCTGCTGTCACCTGCACAGCGGTGTGAACATCCAATATTGAAAAGGTCAATGTGTCATTGCCGCTGAGGAAGTGAGAGTTTGCAGCTATAATGCACAGACATAACTGTCAGAGTGTGTCCTGGTTACTGTCAGCCTTAGTGCTCTCCCCCTCACACTCACCGCACAGAAGAAAGGCCCTAACTCACATAGTCTAATATAAAGGACACATGCATTTGAACACCGCAACTAGATATTGTTAAAATAATAAAGTTGTTTTGTTTTGAAATGAAATGATTCTTTCTGTGACTTTTGAGAACCTCCCAAAAGATTCCTGTCACATTATATTTCCGAACATGGGTTTAATCTCGATTCCAATAAAAACACAATCGCTGTTGCTGCTCATAGACTGAGCTGTCTGCGTCTTTTCAGTATTTGTGGGAGACAGCTGCTGTTCCCATACACAGTCCCTCAGTCCCAGTTTAATAAAGAGCCTCTACACGTGAAGCACAACTATAAACTTTAGTTTAGCACACAACTCTTAGGGGCCTGACTCCCAGCCAAACTCATGATATTTGATGTTTTCTCTGTCTGCAAAAGAGCAACCTCCTGGTTCATGTTTCTGCTCCGTCCACAAACTTCTGAAATTAAAATGATGAAAGATTACAGTAACAGATATACTAAAGAAATATATCATTATGCAAAATCGACTTTCTTGATGTTTTACCCACATATACCATAATATCATAGATTCCAAAAAAAAGGTTTTACCAAATTGTTTTTAAAATCATACACATTAAAATGAGAAACTTGATGGACCAAGGACCACATAGAGCAAAATTCTACCTTTTGTAACAAAAAAATATTAATTGTTTTTTGCAATTTTAGCCATTTATCTGGAGCCATTATTTTCTTTACAATTGTTTCTTTCACATTTAATTTTCACATTTAGATAATAACTAAACAAATTCAACTAAAAGATATGTAGTCATGAATAACATACAGAGTTTTCTTGCTTAACTCCAACGATGAATTTTAACAATAATCAGTGCAGTGTCACAGACAGGAAGATTCCGGAAGATTGCAATTGTAATGACTTTATTTGACCACCAAGACAGACATACTACCCCTTTAATACAATTTGCACCAAATGAATAAATCATTGAATTGTCTATTACTTTCAAAGAAACAGTATTTTTATGTAATGAAAGAAGGAGGAGTTCTTAAATTTAGGCCTAAAATATTTTTTCCCGGTCGTGGGCAGTGATTGAGTCCAAAGTCATAATCCTAAAATGAAAAGGTGACAGGAACTTAAGTCAAACCGTGAGACATGGAGCCCCCTGACGACGCGTGTACTGGGTCTACTGGGTCTACTGGGTCGACTCCCACACACAGCTGTGGCATGATGTCAAGTGCAGCTCTCATGGCGGAAGTGCTTCAGTTCCTACACAACGACCTTGTTAAGGCTGGAAATAATTCTGTTCCTGTGCTTGCAGAATGCATCAGTCCAATTGTGTGAATTTTGGAAGTGTGTCAACAGAAAGCTTCACACGATGACATGTTTGCAGATGTCTCCACAGCGGCGTAGGTACAATCAGGTCAAAAAGGACGGCAGTGAGAGAGGTTGTGTTGTTTTGCACTTGGAGCATTACAAGTGCGAGGCAAACAGGATGGTGCTGTGTCTCCAAACTAGGTGACATCTGTGTTTATTGCACGGTGAGAAACCAACAAGTTACCCGCGGTTGTGGCTGCCTGCTGCCATTTACGTGCAGAGAGCAATTAAAACAAGATTCAAACATAATGTGCTAAATCGACTAACGGGAGCGACGCATGGGTTGTTGAGGTTGGAGTTAAAAAAAACGTGTTGCTAACCAAAGTTATAAATAGCTTACCTCCAGCTCATGCTGCTCAACAGGAAGTGTCTCAAATAATACTTTAGATTAATGTGACATGTAGGTTCAAATCAGAATGAAATACAACCGGCAAAAATAGCCTCATTATAATATTATCTATATGAAATACGCCAAGCATGTTTAGAAAAAATAAACTTTTTCTTGCTTCTGTGTTAAACAGCTATGACATAAATCATCTTCTATTAATTCTCTTTGGATGGCCTCTGCAGTTTCATCGATTGACATTTGTCTTTCATTACAATGGAATCAATACATCTATTACAACATACATAAATAAATAGGCTCATACAATCTGAGAATTTCTAATATTGTCTGACCTGGAAAATGTAGTATGTTTGTACAAATCAGAAAACTAGGTGCTGCAAGGAAGCATCAATAAATACTTGAACACTGTGGTTGTGTCTGTGGACAAGCCATTTCACCCACTTTCCCTTCAGTGTTCTTGGATCAGAATAGTAGCCTCATCACTCAAGAAAGTGAGTACTAATAGACAGATTATCAGCCTGCCTGATTGGTCCTCGTTCTGTAGCTTAGGTCCTGGATCATTAGCCCGTCAGTCCGTGTAGGAGTGGATCCCTTTCTCAATATGTGGGTCTCCCCAAGGTTTCTCACTTTTTTTCCCACTGGGTTTTTCTGAGTGTTTCCTTGCTGGTGCAGGAGGGCAGATAGTGTCCAACAAGAAGGACTGTGGTGATGATCCAGGACACTTTAACATTCTACAACATGTATGGACATTTATCAACATTCATGGACATTTGTCTCTCCCTATGGACCAATATCTATGTATATTTTTTGTGTCTTAACTGTTGATTCTCTGATCTGTGTTGGTGATTTAAGTGGTTTTATCCTCTGAGATGACGTCTGTTGTGATTTAGGGCTATACAAGAATATGTTGTTGTTGTTGTTGTTGTTGTTGTTGCTACCTCACCCAGCGCTGGACTGTGCATGACATTTGCAGGAAGTAAACACACCGACCAGTGCTGTTGGCTACAACCTGCTTTGACAATTAAACAGCTCAGCGATTAGTTGACGTCCGGTAACTCAAGTTTGCTTCTTTATGGGTCATGCACGAAAACCATTGACTACTGTTCTTTTTCATCATAACACAGTCGATCTCTTGGTGATTAACTGTTGTAGTGCGCTGTCTACATCATTAGCTAACGCAATTGCAAAATAACTGCGGCTGATCAAGGTAATGATAAGTGGTCATGGGCGCTGGTGTAGCTCTTTCTACAAACTGGTTGCGTGCACATCTGGCTTTAACAGAAACGAGGTCTATAGTACAGAAAAAAAGACAATTTCAGTCATGAAAAGCTTCATTTTTTTCAGAATGTCAGGTCAATTGTTTTACTAAAGAAACCTGCAATGTGTGATTGTTGAACCATTTTGAAGACGTTTAAATGCACAGATAAGCACCTTGAAACACAAAACATATTATATCCTGTCTCAACTTTTAGACTGAAGAAAGCAATTACTCAAAACAACTATGATTTGTACAAGTGAAAAAAAATAGGAATGACTGTATATTGTTAACCAACACCGTATACTCCCCAGAACCGAGAGAAACCTGAAGGACATTTCAGCTCTTATGATTCAAACGACATCTCTCTTTATCCATCTCAACGCTCATATCTCCATCTTTCTTATTTTACTATCCAGCTGTTCTTGAGACCCTCCTCCAGCCATCATCCCTCATCGCCTTCCTCCTCTTCCCCTGTCTGACGCGTCTTCTATAAATAAATCAAACAAGATGAATTATCGGGAATGAATTTATCTATTTGAAGCATTTTTGTGTGTGTGACAATTTCCTGGGCAATATGTAAGTGTTTGAAGTCTAGGGCACAATCTTATCAAAACTCGAGAAGCTTGGCTGGAGAAGCGGATCCAGCCTACCAAGTCTGTTGGATATTAGTCATACTGGAAGATCTCTGTGCCAGAAATACTAAGTGTGTGATACAAATCCTTGTTTGAACACAAAGTCGAGCCTGGTTTGTCTCAAATAAACACAACCTACTTCTAGTGGTCTCATTGTTGTTCATAAAACATGATGAAAACATTGTTGGATTAATGAATTTTATTTACGGCCATACCAATTTTATATGAAAAGTTTGATTTTTCTATTCACAACAATGGATGTACATGGCATTACTAAAGAACTACAATTGAACTTTAGTAGGTAAAGACAATAGAGTAGAATAGTGCTGTAGTTTATCATAAAAGCTTTTCGTTTTAGTGATATTGTAACATGCAAATAACTTCATTCTATTGTACAGGGGTTCTGGGGAGGGGAAGCCATTGAAAAACAGAGCAAATACACAATCTGTAAAAATGAATGATAAAAAGGTGACTCTTCAACAAACACATAATAAAATAAAACATAATACAAATAACAGAAGTACATATTCCTGTTTACAAAGCAGCCTTCTAATGTGCCATTGTTAGTGGAGCATTATTGAGCTGTTTAAAGGAATCCTCTGTAGACAGAAATGGCCTGGACAGACACACTTGCATATCAACCTTCCACCGGCTCCGCTCCATAGACGCACATGCACATACTGGACTGCGCCCAGCGCCTGCCATCTGCGTGTGTTTGTATGTTGGCCTATTGTACCAGAGAATGTGTTACATTAATGTGTGAAAGGGACTGAATGGGTGTTGAAATGAGTCTTTTGATATTTGGAGGAGTACAGAAGGTCAGCCTGTTACATGCTGTCAGGGCCAGTGCTGTGTGCTGCACGCCTGTGGTTTTTTAAAGAAAGTTTAGACTGAAGTTGTTCGAGTGGGACTTCAATAAGGGACTTCAAAGGAACTTTCTGTGGTGGCTGTGCATAGAAGTTATTAAATATACTGGAGAGAAAAACAACCTTTACATATACAGTAGCTATGCTCAGAGTTTAATATTGCCCAGTGTTAATGGTAAATGGAGCTCTGTTTAATTAATTTTATATAGTGTTTTTTTTTTTCTTTAAATAATAAATATTATGCAATATCTGTGGCCCTTAAACATGAGTTTTTCATATTTTTATTGATATATGGATCAATATGTATGATTATGTATCATGCATAAACAAGGTATCTCAGTAATGAAATACCTCCATCAGCAGTTTTTGGTGGTGGGCTTCCGGAGCACCCGGAGGAAACCCACACAGGCACAAGGAGAGAAAACTCTGCACAGAAAGGCCCGGCCTGACATGGGATTCCAAGCCCCAACCTTCTTACTGTGAAGCAGAATGCAACGCACTCAGCCACAATGCCTCACAGACTAAACAGCATGCCAAACATGTCATATGTTTTCTACATCTATCACCTCTTTAAGGATGACCTCTGGCTGTTGGATGTCATTGTGAACAGAGGTGTCTGAAGGCCAATGCTGTTCAATAAAGCAATTTAACTTCCTTTATTACAAAAGGAAAAAAAACACATTTTTACGCTGTGTAAATGTGTCAAGGGTCATAGATAATGTACGACTGCAAACATCATCTGTAGCGTACATACTGTAGAAGACACAAACACTTCTGTCACTGCTGTGTCGTTTGATGCAAGGTCAGTCACTCTGAATTGTTCTTTTTCTATTTGGTTCTAGTTTTTATCTGTAGTCCGTATTGCCACTTTTTTATTGTACATAATACATCCTGCACAGACTTGTTGCACACTTCTGTCTTTTTTCACAATCTGAGTGATTCCATCGGTGCCAAATGTGGCATGTAAATTTCTCCATTTTGAGATCAAGAGATATCTTTTCTATTCTTATCTTACCATGGGCAACGACCGCAATACGGCAACAGCTCTAACTGCAATACTGTTTTTTGTGGGCCCAAAACCAAAATTAAGACCCTGTACTACAATTCTAGTCCCAAAATCAGGCAGCACCTTGGTATAGCTAGATTTTTTTAGTTTTGGTGAGCGGATCAAAGAACTCTGAACTCATGAACTCTGTTCTAAACCGGAGACCTCTAGTGAAACACCCGTAAAAGATCAGGGGTCCAACCGTTTGGTCACATGACCACTTGGTCACATGACCATCAGATCGTTACGAGTCCCGAAGCAATCAGTGTCTTCCAATCAAGTGTCGAAACACTGCTTCATAACGGCCATAGTGAGTAGAGGGCCTAGTTGAGGTTATTACGAGATATTAGTTTGGCCTGGGAAATGACAGGGCTTTACACCAATGCAGCTGTCGCTAAGCAACCAAGGTAATTTTCATCCAGCAAGCACTACTTCATTTTAGGTATTTTTGCTTTAATAAATTATGAGCACTGTATTTGTCTTCAAGGCACAAGGAGATAGAAGAAATGTATATGGGACCATCGTAATAAGTAGGCCTGCTCAGCCGAATAAT
Organism: Pomatoschistus microps; assembly: GCA_029875035.1. Taxonomy (NCBI): domain Eukaryota; kingdom Metazoa; phylum Chordata; class Actinopteri; order Gobiiformes; family Gobiidae; genus Pomatoschistus; species Pomatoschistus microps. The sequence continues at coordinate 3,658 of JAPMNZ010957875.1, read as the reverse complement.
TAACTCAGCCCAAAATAAATCTCTTAACGTACAGAAAAGATACAAACATGCAGATAACAATGTTCAGGTGCTGTGCACAGTGTTTCTTGTGTCATTAAAGACACACATTTTAATCAGAACGGAGTAATTGTGACAGCTAATCCTTAATGCACGCACTGTTTTCTGTACGACACATAGACTCCTGCAGATCACGTTTGATTACAAAGATGAGACAAAGACATTACCATCCTAAGTGTAGCACAACAGTGCTGGCAGTGACAGTTAAAAAGGTGCGGGCCGATATGGAAGCAGGCGCATTGCAGAGCGCCGGTGACATGGCGCCGTGGTGGCAGATAAGTGTTTTTCTGGTGGGGCAGATTAAAAGACTACAATTTCCCGATGAATATATTAACATTTTATGAGGCGAATCGTGGACTGGCAATCTCTGCCCTTGCATAAATAATGAGGAGGTTTAATATGACTGCCTGGTTGGGATTCTCCCCTGACATGTGTGAAATTGAATGGGATTGTAAATGGGAGAAGAGGAGGTGCTTGCAGAGCTGCTTTGGCTCCTGCTCCGTTGGTGTGGGTTAGGTAGATACTGCATGTGTATTTATGTGTGTCCAAAGGCAGTAGTGTGACTGGCAATGAACCAGGACATTGCACAAACGCACACCGATGTATACACACACTTAAACGCAAGCACCTGGTTGACACGCACAATTTAAGACAGATTACTTGTGCAGCGAGTCCATATTGAATATATATTTACCCTGCTATTTAAAGAATTCTTGAATGCGACGAACCATTCTCACCATTATAGACAACTCTTTAAAAATATATGTTCTTAACCAATGATTTATGAGACGTTGCAGTGATATCTTTAGGCTGCTGACTTCTGTGTAAATATTTATGACTGCAGTCTTGTAAATTTATGAAAAATCCGTTCACCTTCAGGCCCACTGTTGCAATCAACAACACCATTTTAATTAAAAAGTGCACAACTTTGAATATCAGGAAAAATACAGAGCAAGTTTAAATGTAATTAAATTGGACGTGTTCCCAGATGCATTCAATGGGAACGATCACATTCAAGGTACAAACTGAGCAAGGAAAAAAATTCTCCTTCTCCTGAGATGTGTATACGATTAAATGAAGCGTTCACTATCAGTCGGATTTCCAGGTATTATATGAATGCAACACATGAAGAATGATTGAAGTTATTTGTTGTGCTGTTTAAGTGCTTCTATCCCACTTCTCCTTGACATATAGGTCTTGTGAAGTATGTTTTCATTAATCCATGAAACATTATGACTCAGTGTGAATAAGAAACAGACAGCACAAAGACAGAAAGCACATCAACATCTTGTTTTTTTTCATTCATGGGCCGAAGTCCAAGGACAGGAACAGCAATAATCCTTTAAGTGAAACATACGACTGCAAACAGGGTTGAACTTCATAATATTAAGTCACAGAAATGCGTTTTACTATGGAGTGTAATGTTTGATATTGTTAAATTGACCAGTGGGGGCGGGTCCCAGCTCAAAAGGGTCCATCCGCTGACATGCTTGTATTCTGACCCGGACACAGAATTACCAATTTGTCTTGAAAATGACTTATACAAATACAGCTTTGTCCAAAAGTCGGTTCTTGGCTCAACGTTGGCTTATTTCAAGATGTTTAAAAGGTTTGGCCCCTGTATCTGACAGACCTGAGGAGTATTTTTTTGGACCAGCCTAGTTCAGCCGCTGTGGACTTTTGAATATACTTGTTAAATGAATCGGGCTGGTGCCGGCTAACACTTTTAACAACACTGTGCTTTTCCAGCTTCTGCCAACTCCATTTTGGGCTATTGTTTGGGCTATACTTTTCTGTGCTTCTCTTTGGTACGACTGATATTGTACACCTTTTAAATGCCCAAATAAACACTTGAATTTAATTGAACATTTTGTTTTTTAATGTATAATGATTGTGGTTCTCAAATGCACTTTGAGCACCACAATCATTAGCTTGCAGTAACACCATGAATATAGACACAAGAGACATTTGAGGCACAATTTCACAGAAGACAATGCCTCAAATGACAATACCCAAAAAGTTGGAAGGTTTGTGGATATTTACAGTGGGATTGCTTAGATTACAGGTTTTTAATTGTTTTTAAACCATACTTTTGATTTTACAAAAAATCAAAATCCAAATATTTTTTCAAAGATACTGAATGAACCAGACATAATATATTGTACATGTGTCTATGCACTGTCCTTTACACGTCTCCACAGTGCCTTCTATCAGGAGCGAGTCTCAGTGGTTCCAACGGTCTAAAGAGCAGAAGTGACAGATATTCCTTCTAAAGACATACATACTCACACATATACTTGCCCTTTGAAGCTGCAAAGTCTCTTTCAGTAAAGTGAACAGGAACCCTACTGTGTATTTAAAACAGCCAGTACAAAACTGGGAATGGAACATGATAAAGTTGCCGAGTGTGAATGACTTGTTTTAAACTGATCTTGATGCGTGCCAATACAAACATGGTGTGAACTGGGGCGTTTACAGTCCACTTTATTGGCTTTAGTGCAGCTCAATACGGCATGATGAGCCCATGAGCATTGGTGAATAGACAATTTGCCAACTTTTTTAACTGCATCAATTCTCAGCTGTGCTTTCTCAACAAATTGTGTCTCTCTTCAAGAAGAAAAGGTTTGTTGTCCATTTAGTACAAATTGTATTGATATTACCAAGATGACAGCCGGCCCTATACAAAGCTGTAATAGAGGCAAACTTTGAGGCAAGTTTAGAGTAAAAACCATTGACTGTAGTAAAAATAACAAGGTCCCATTCACTTTGACACAAGTTGATAAATGACGGCAAAGCCCTTTCACAGGAGCCATGACATTAGCTATGCTATAAGCAGCCATCTCTTATTCCCTTTACTGTCTGTGTTACTCCGGCCCTTAGCTCCCACAGTCTATTAGAGTGCTAGATTTTGACGCAGGCCTCCCCAGAGCATGGCAGATTAGCAGGAAAGGGTCAAGTTAAGTTCACATATAAAGGCCAGTTTGGTTGGGGGTGCAGAAGTGTAGGGAGTGACATCAAGAGAGTCAGAGCAACAGTGGAAGAAGTTGCGAATGAGGAGAAAGGATCTCTTAACCTTAGCTCAATGTGATGAAATACCCCCAGATATCAGCAAGTGATCCAGCATAAAGGTTACACTATTATTAGGCCTGAGAGTGTTTATGCGGACAGTTTTGGTTTTACCTTGACGAGGAAGGGGACAGTGGACCCTGGTGCAGACCAAAGGGAGCCATGGCGATGACCCTCTGTGATGAAGTATGAATGCCCTGTCCTCCGGGGCTCTGGAAACACAAGGAAATGACTCAAAGTGGAGCGTGACCTTGACAGGTCATTAATGATGTGCAACTATGTGTTCGCACTATGAGCCACTGGACCAGGGGTCGGTCTGCTCTGAATGGACTGCTCAATACACAAAGTTGCAGTACATATGAGTCTATTCAGGGGGTTATATATATTTTTCTTTTCAAGATCATTGTAAAAAGAAAACATGTATACATTTACTCATCTTGCACAGAAAACTTAACCTGGCAAGAGCCAGATTGATGATTGTGTAGAACTCTAATGCGTTCTCCACAATATCAATCTGGGACTTCTCCCGGAGAAT
>JAPMNZ010957873.1:0-10789 GCA_029875035.1 Pomatoschistus microps | reverse complement strand
TACCGTTGAGTTCCATTGTGTGTTTATTTTATTTTTTCATATATCGGTGAAGTAAGCAGGCAATGTACCTGAAGCGGTGGATATTTACATTACAATAGCTTTGAGTGACATTTCTGAATATTAAGCAACTTCACAAAAACAAAGCAACTTATTGTGAGTATGATAAGTCTATAAGTGACAGCTAAATCTCAGTGTTCTGTTTCATTTTTGAAATAGTGTCGGCTGTTGAGATGGAAGTACAAAAGTAAAAAAAAAAATGGGGGGGAAAAAAGAAAAACACATTTGGCGGAGGGCTTTGTGTATTGAAATCGCAGTGCACATCACAGGCGGCTCACTATCCGCAGTGTAAACAAACAGAGGGGCTCTTCAAAGGGCCAGGCTTTGACATAATTGGAAAGGAAATGGAGCCGGAGCGAGCTGTAATGCTTTTTGCCATTAGTGATCGCCCGGTCCCAGAAGAATGAGGAGTGGACAGGTCTGCGATCACACCATCGCCGCCTAATCTGTGTTTTGTTACTGTCTTTTATAATGTATTCTGGGTGTGTGTTTTTTGATTTGTAGATTTTTCCCTTTTTCAAGTTCGCTAGAATAATATCTTGCAGTGCAGGCCAGTAATGAAAGCATCAGCGAAGGGAAATAGATAAATAGGTACATATGCAATACACAAGAAAGAAAAAAATGTTGTTCCTTTCTCTTGGAAATAGATAAATAAGTACATATACAATACAAAGAAAAGAAAAAATAAATGCATTCCTTATTTTTTTCTTGGAATAAGGTCATAACAGCAGATCACTTTCCTCTTTTAGCGCAACCACTGCAAGCATCACATTATTATTTGTTAATAGCAATCAAGCATAAACTGATAACCGCAGGTGTCAAGTGAAACCATTTCCTTGGGTGTTAAGTGACATATAGGAGGAATAATGGCCTATATAGAGTATTAACAAGTGACTCATGTGGCAGGTTGGTATTGTGTACAGCTTGGAGCTATTGATACTTTTGATAGAAGGTAAACTGTCTAGTTTGTTTACATTCTATCAACCTAAAACATGGAAAATAGACCAAATCCTCTGACTAAGGGCCAGGCTTTGACATAATAAATGTATTTATTTTGTTTGTTTGTGTGGATGGATGTTTTATTGTTGCTACTGGACACCTGAATTTCTCCTACAGGGGATCAATAAAATATCTATCTATTGTATCCATCTATCTAAGGCATTTCTGACCAAGCTTAGCTCAAGGTTTTCAGGTGACTTCCTACGCGCCCAGACCTCTGTTCAAAGTTGGTGACAGACTCCCAAGGTGTAATGGGAAAAAGTAAAGAATTTATTGTTGTGCTGGGCAGAAATTGAAGTATTGATTTGATTAATTACATTTCTGAAGTGAGAGCAGAAAAGGAGACGGCACTGGCTCTCAGCTTTGATCCACGGTCCAAGTTATAATCATCGTTAACGTGTCCTCACCCAATTCCTTATCTTCAGCCCCGTTTCCACTGGCTCTACTTAGATGGATTCTAATCTACTCGCCACTACTCTACTCTACTCTACTCCGATTGGGGATTGGTTACTAAGGAATTTCCCCAGATTCTGGTTTGTTGTGAGAATAGTTTTGCTAGGATACGGTACCAGATAGTAAAGTGTAATGGAAACGCAACCAGGTAGAGAAGAGTGGGATGTGTCTACTCTGGTTAGGGCTGGTGGAAGTGGGGCTTCATCTATATATTATTATTATTATTTTTTATTTAGTAATTTGTTAACAACAAGATAAGACACATTTCACAAATGAATTGACCATGTTAAAGACTGAAGGACTGAAGTAAATGCAAAGGTGTAATGTATGTTATGTACGTTATGTACAGTATGTTATGAAGCTGATAAGTAAGACAGCATTTTCATGAAAGGAATGAAGAAAAAATGAGTTGAAATGTACTTTAACTGGAGTATACTATCTGTATATTTGAGATTTCAGAATTTCTATTAAACATGTTTTATGTGTACAGGGTATACTCACTACATGAATCAGCATTTGTCCAGTATATACAGTCTGTGCACTCAAACATATAGGCTAAGCATTTGTACCAATCATATAATATACACATTCGCGTTTGTCAATCAATCAAACTTTTTTTGTCCATGTGGAAATCACACATTATGCTTTTATCCTTTTCCCGTATTATTTTAAATCCTCTAAGTCTGGCATCTTTGACTATATTTGGAAAGTGTTTGTTTATCCACCTCCAGGGCTTCCCACTCAAATCAGCAGATTCCAAAATACTAATGCTTTCTAGTCTGAACTGAAAAATAGCTAGCCCTAGGAGTGCTTATGCAAGTGTCTCATGTAATACTTAGTTTATCATAAAAAACTATATTTCAAGTTAAAGACAAGCACATACTCGGCTTCCTGTTGTGCTACATTTCCACATCAACCCAGATGAAAAAAGTGATGAGCCTGACTGTTTAATTGCATCTGTGGTGGCTAATGACAGCCTGACCTTATTTAGTAATGGCGGGTAATTGAGGAGTGGTTATTACAGGCTACTGCGAGGTCTTGTCCTGGGAGGTCTGGCTGCCAGCGTCCGTCTGTCTTGTCGGCCTGAAGAATCCAAACCAGATCATTTATAATGTAACTTAGAGAGGGGATGGTGAGTCCAGGCGAGTGATGCGTATGCTATTCTGACATGGCTTGAATTAATGTTCTATTATGAAGCGCTTTTGAACTTGTTTTTGAAGCGTCATGGAAAAAAAGATGGTTCAAAGATGTGAAAATCTTCCATATTTATTTCTATAGACGAAAGGCATGCGAGCCAAGTGTCTTTTGTCGCAGCCAGGCCTTTGAGTTTGTGTCCATACGGCGATCTTAATGAGCCGTTGACCTTATAGCATTGATAGCCCGCGGCGAATGTAAATAACTGCTTGGCTTTCAGCGTTCTATTAAATCAATGACTCATCAGCACTATTTGTTGCACACAGCATAACTTAATTTGCTTGACTTGATTGAGCTGATCTACATAAAAATTGAATTTGCCCCAAGATGGATTCATGCTTCATAAGGAGTGTGGTAGTAGCTGCACGGAGCATGACAGGAAATCACAAAGTGGTGCAAATGCAGTACATGACCTTTTTGGGAAAGGATAGATTTACTTTATTGTAAAAAAAAAATGAAGAATGATCTGATTGCTATGATTTTTTGTTTTAATGTTAGATTGCAATAAGAATAATATTGTTTGATTTAATCCTACATATAGTATTCTACAGCAATGGGTACTAAAGATTGATTTGTTCATCAACTAATTATTCTTTCAATTCATCATTTAGTTATTTAGATCAGGGGTTCGACCTTTTTATTAATGTGTACCCCCAGCCAGCCGTGTAACCCCNCCCCCCCCTCCAGCAGCAGGTGCAGATGAAAGGTGGCCAGATTCGGGGGTCCAGAGGGTGAATAGCAATGATCAGACTACAGCTTAAACCCAAATGATGGCAGATAAAGTAGATGAAAGGAGAGGTTTGTGGATGGTTGAAAGGTAATGATAATAATAACAATAATAATAGTAATAAGAATAATACATTGGTTTTATATAGCGCTTTTTTGGTGATAAACCACTACTCTTGCAATAGCTGCCCTAGGGATGATTTACTTGTAGAATTGATAGTAAGAGCTTAGTATGGGCTTCCATGGCAAATTATATCTCATTTTAAAGATGAATTTCTCAAGACAACAACTAAACCATTGAATTGACTTTTAAGCCTTTTGGTTCAGTTTTAGTTTAATCCAGACAGACACTATCTGAAGTCAAATCGGTCAAAAAAAAAAATCATTCTATAATTACTAATATTCAAAAGTCTTTTTGTTGACTTTTTGTGAATAAAACAAAACATACTGTATATGTATTGTATTGTTTGTTTTTTTTTTCTTTTCTGTTATTTGTTCTTGTCTGCCATGGCTCGAAATAATGTATTCATTAATTCAAACTTAAGTAAAATGTATGCAGTCCTTTTGTCTAAAAAACCTCATGATGAAGTAATGGGTCATTCAAGTCACGTGCAAAGTATTCCGTTATCCTTTTTAGTAACCGTTGAATGTACAATGATGTGGATATTTTGTCTTTATAATGATAATAGGTAAACAAATACAACTAAAACAATTTGCCTCACAAAAGTTGATTGACAAAAATACTGATTCTTCTACAGTCGATAGTCAAGATGATAATACTGGATAGAATTCTGGGACTAGTCCAACACAAGTATGCCGAACAAACCCTTAACCTTTAGATTTGCAGGAGGTAAAGTCAAAACCCTTGACAACTGTGTTTTTTCGCAGCAACAGTTGTTACAGATGAGGACACACAGTAACCAGTGTTTCTTTATGTATCACTGACATGTTTTTTCAGTGTAATCTAGAGACAGTTGTTCAAGTCAATGCTATTCTATCCGTGAGCCGTTCAAAGAGTGTCACGATGCCCGTCTCCTCTCTGCTTCTCCTCACTAACCTTTACCACTGTTTTGACAGATGCTCTGCTGCTGGTCGCGCAGAGGCTAGAGGGACCTTTCAACATTGAATCTGTCATGGAGCCTATTGATGTGAAGATTTCAGAGGCCATCATGAATATGCAAGATAACAGCGCCCAGGTTTCCTACAGGGTACGTCAATTATCTTTATTCCACCAAGCTTTATCTTAAAAGCTCCACATCACAGCTGAAGTTTGCCAAAGCGGAACTGCTAACCGTGCTCTCTCTGTAAGGTGTGCGCTGGGTAACACATGCTCATTATGTCCAAGTTTAGGTCGTCAATTTGAATTATATGTTAGACTTTGGTCAGATAATCTTAGTTCAACTAACAGTAGTTAATGTGTTTCCTGGGCTTTACTGCATTCTCCTTTCACCACAAAATTGTAGTCAGGACGTCAAAAAAATGTAGGTGGTTGTGAAGATATCCGACTGCCTACACACATTTAGACGCCAACTCCTGTTCAGTGAAATGCCCTGTTGGTTTTCCCAGGCAACAGATGCAGTTTTGTTTATGGCTTAAGTATATGTGGCGTTTTACCCCAAATCCCATAAAATGTGTACCCTGTCATTATAAATAGCCAAAAGTTGAATCATCTATCAGAACAGCGGCCGCAGATTGACGTAGCGCGTTGTCATGTACGGTAATGCGGGGTGAATGTCTCTTGGCCTTAAGCAAACAAGTTCACCCTATTTTTTCCTGCCTCCGGGGGAAATTTCAGACGTTGGACTATGGGTTCACCCGTGTCTGTGTAATTGCAGGTTTTCCAAGGTTGCGGCCAGCCAAAGCCCGCAGGAATGAGCCGATCCGCACGTGGTGTTTCGGACGTGTTCACTGCCCGTTTCAAGCCCTACAGCCCAGAAGAGCGACCGACCACTGCAGCTGGCACGAGCCTCGACAGACTGGTGAGGAATACACTGTTTTTTAAGCACGCCCAGACACTGCTTTCTTGGCGTAAACATCGTTTGTCTTTCTTGACTTGACACTGTTGATTAAAGCTGGTGATTTGCCACCGTAAGCCCCCCAGAGCCGGAAATTAATTCTTTGTACTCTGTGAACCATTCAAGTCCCACATCTCTATTGATTTGTGTTAACGAAATCCACAGCTCTATAGTGGGAGGCCAGGGGAAAGGTGTGGCATGACACTTTCCCTGCCCTTCGCATCCTTGTTTGTACTTTGCAAACAGAGAGAATAGATGGCCTGGAGGAAGAGACAGATGGGTCTTCCAAGACTCGGCCGTATCAATTGTTTTCCGTAACACACACAAGCCTTTATTTCTCATCAGATTACGCACATGTTAGTGGGATTGGATTGTGATATATGGATTTCCTTTTCCAGCCACCTTGAGAGCTAAAATGCCGCGGGGGCTAAAGGTCAACACAAAGCTGGCAGTTCCATTGAGCTGAGCATGGATTAGCCTTCCAAACTCTTCTCCCATATACACTACACAGTGAAATAGTTTAAGAAAGTTCATTATGCCATCTTCCTGAACAGACTTGATGGATTCTTCTAATACGATAAATGTGTAAAAAAGCGAACCAGGTAATAAGCATAGACTCGCACTAAAAAAGGCAATTAAGCAGTTCTAGCTTTTGACACATATGTCTTATTAGAAGAATCACTCAAGTCTGAAATCTTCTGAACATAAACTATAGAAATATTCACCTGTGTTTTAATGAGGTTGGTCAAAAGCTGTCAAACTCGACCTATTCATTGCGTTTAGTGAAGTTGTAATTTTCCCCTCACTCAATTCACTCTCTAAATGCCTGTTGTCAGTAATAATAATGTTATTTAGCCAGTTCAAAAAAACTCCCTCTTTACCATCTGGCTCATAGAATCCACAAATAAAAGAGTGATTTGTTTTATTCAATACTAATTACATTTCTGTTCTCGCCCATTCATTTTTGCTCGTCTTGTTATTGACGTCCCGTACAAGCGCCTCTGCATGTGCCCAGTCGTCATGAATGTCCAACTTCTGCTTCCACCTACAGTTAATTAATTGAGTTTGTTTCTCTGCTTTTATGCTGCAAACCAGAGGAATGTTTGGAATGAGATGCAACACAGTGTAAGGTTCAAAGTTTTCTTCCTCATCGTGTTTTGTGCTTTGAATTCTCTGTTGTATGTTGTATGTTGTGTGTGTGTGTGTGTGCGTGTGTGTGTGTGTGTGTGTGTGTGTGTGTGTGTGTGTGTGGTAGGACAGTGTTGAGTGCAGGTAAGTCTAAGTGCAATCAACAATGTTTCCACTCAAAAAGATATGTTTGAATGGGAGGTTTGTGCATTTGATGCTTTTAGAAATCCATGATAAACTACAAGGAGTTCTGGGAAATATTCGGCACATTCACTTTTCAATATGTTCTCGAGGAAAGTGGTATTCGGAGCTCAAAAGAAAAATGTCAAATGTGGTTCTACGCAAATGTTAGTGGCCTGTAATGTTCCTGCTGGGAAGATGTTGATACATAGAGGCTGATATGTATATATTTTCTGTAATTTCAATTGAATACAATATATTACTAAGCGCTTCAATATAATTCCATAAAAACTATAGACTTAATATAAAGTAAATCCGATTTGTTGTGAGAGACACGTTTGTGCCAAAACGCATTGGCACAAACCAATCTCTTCACACACTGTACTGTGTTTGTACTATATATATTTTATTAAAAATCAGAAAAAACAATACATAATCCATGTCAAGTGCATGCATTTAATAATCAACACAAGTACCAATGACACATTGAGCATAATCAAGCTTGAAGGGCCATTAATCATGTGCTTTATGTTTCATGTGGTTCCTTATCGAGTGTTTCATACTTGAGTAGTTTGAGGAGCATTTAAGATTCCCAACATACTATATTTGTTTTCCAAATGCGTGATACAGGTAGAATAGGTTGATAGTTAGATATATTATAGATAGAAGATCTATAGATACTTTATTGATTCCCCGTAGGAGACATTCAGGTGTCCAGAAGCAGAAGACAAATCAATTTAAACACATACACATACAAGTACATAAATTATAAACGTTTCTAACCAACTAACATTTCTGGCTAACTACCTAACTATAGTGCACATTTTTAACTCATACAGGTCTGTTGTACACTCTGACAGCCGAAGGAACAAAGGATCTCATGAAACGTTCCGTTCGGCAGCGCAATAGGAGCCTGTTGCTTCGATTACTCCTCTGAGCTGCCCCAACACGTGACCCCAAAGAATACGACACTAGCTACAACCAAATATGTGCAACATCTGACTGCTCACATCAATGAAAAAAGAGTCTGTGGTCCAGGGCGACTCCCAGATATTTGTATGACTGTATCACTTTGATGTCCTGTCCATTTGGTGTGACCAGTTGATGGGAAGGGCTCCTGTGAAAGTCTCAAGATAGATAGATCGATATTTTAGGCTATAGATTATACAGACTAATTACATGTTTAAGCAAAATGACTGAGCTTGCATGTTTGCATATCAGATCACAGTTACTCATAATTCTTTACATAAAAAGACGTTCCAAAAGATGCCTTCAGGCTGTTGCAATGCTTACCCAGGATAACAGCAGAATGATGAACCCTATGTGTAGCTTCTACTGGGGTTGACACACTCAGCACAAGCATTTCACACTTCTCTTGTGAAAGACTGTGTGTATCACGAACACACCCCATTAAACGGGCATATTACCATCGCTAATAGTAATGTTCTGGGGAAATCCGTCCAATGAGAGGACGCCAGTTTGTGATGCAGCTGGTGTTTCTGTTATGGCTCAATGAAGACTCAATACGGCTCTATGAATAACAGACAAATGATTCTCAATACAGAACCTAGATTACAGACACATGAAAACTACCAGGGAGATACCAGAAAAATCCTTTTAGTGAGATTTCAGAAAATGATCGCAGAGGCTGAAGAAGATGCATAAGGTGACATTTCAGTAATGCGTTCTTTGGCAGGCTCCTGGAAAGAGAAATAAGACGCTTGTTTTATCTTTAGGCTCAGTCTGACTCACAATTATAGCATACAGCTGGATGTGACAAATGGCCTCATTCTCTACAGAGAAGAACTTAAGCAGGTACAATGCGTTTAAGGATTATCTGTTAAAATTGTTTGGTGACATTTTGTTTTAACAACTTTGTTTTAATGATGTTATTGATTCATTGTGTGCAGGTTTGTATGGTGCGAGTAGAACTATGTGATGAGGAACCTTAAAGCCAGACTTCATCCATTGTAAGGTGTTGGGCTTGTAGGCTTTGTCTTGCTTCACTTTCTTCACTGCTGCAGCTGTAAAAGACTTGTCTCAAGGTGCTTAACGGATCATAAGAATTGAACCACGTTTATGCAGCAGCGGGGCACAACATTCTTCCCTTTGAGGACGTGTTAACTGCATTCACTCACAAAGATAATTGCCCGTGACAGTGACACTGCTCCAGGAGAAAGTTGACAATTGCTTTGATAAAAAAGAAAAATGAAGAACTTACTGTGTGCATTTACAGACAAAGATTGTGAGCCGGTGAATGTGTGCAGGATGTAAGATTCTGCATGTTTGGAGAGAAGAGTGTGGAGGGGCGGCTCACCTCCGCTCAATGAGCCATGACTCTTTAATTGCCTGACATTCTGTCGGAACGCACACCCTCTGTTCGGGCGAGAAATGGAGATTTGAGAGTCCAACGGGGGGAAAAAGGCGCACAGACTGCCACTCATAAGCAGACTATAGATAAGGGCTACTCTTTTTAATTCAACATTTGTTACAAGTTTGGCACCATTGAATTCCGTGTTGTTTTATTGAGCCTCTTGAGCCTAGTGAAAACAGCCTGAATAATTTATGATGAAGATAAACCAAGAGGGCAAGACAGACGGCGCTAGAACTATCAGCTGAGACTTTGTTTGAAAATAGACCATTTCTTACAAATGTAAAAGTAATTTCCCTGTAGGCCATTTAATATTTCTCTCTTGAAATGTTGTTAAGACTTCTTTTGGCTTTAATGTCAAGTTAATTTGCATTTAGGAGAGACGGTCAATTTGCCTTTGGTAGAAACTTTATGAACTTTTAAGTGTTGAAGATTGTCATTTACTACATCTTTAACAACTAGTATTAGTATTAGTTACTCATAACCCATTTTTGAGATGTGACTTGAATATTTACAGCTGATGATCTTGTTTTTTATAGTTTTATACTACTATTTGCAACACTGAAATTCCCCCAACTCATATCACTATCAACAGTGAGAGTGATTACATTTTACTCACTGTATTTTTTGAATCCCCAATAGGGTTTTAGTCTAATGTTGGCATGTCGTGTTTGCTCAGGCAGATGGACAACATTTATCCAAAGTGAATATTCATGTTCACATCTCTCTGTATTCTTAGCGTATTTGTCGGAAACATTATGAATCATCCCCATGGTGGTTTTCCTTCTCGATCAGCCGCACAAAACCACTCCTTTTCCCAAAAAACGTATTGTATGAAGGTATGGTCGAGGAACATGACCGGCCTCTGGATCGGTTGTTTTGGATACAGCTTAATGGGAGCTAAGTGAGCCTGTCCACAGTGCCCTTCTGTAAACGCATGTATTGGCCAACTCTCCCCAAAACGTGCAATTATAAACATTCCTTACGGTTCAAGCATATTTTTCTCCAACCACAAAAAAATACCTCCAAAATGTCTATGTGGCAAGATACTTCAGGGCATTGTTTAATACGGCGCTAAATTTAACAAAGCTGGCGTGGTTTTGCGAATACATACTTGGTCTCGGAGATGTGCTTGAAAGCCAGAACAAGTTTGAGTTCTTGTTTTGACTTATGATTCTTTTATTTATAGTCAAACAAGAACGGCAAATATTTGTGAACCGCAATGGTGTTCGAGGGCATGAAAGCTGTGCAGACGCCATGTCAGAGCGGCTGATTCTTTCTTTAAACAAGTGTTAATGAGGTGAACGGCGTTTAGTATTCAGCACAATTCACATCTTTGCAGTCATCCTCAGAAAGGCAATTAAAAAGTACAGTATGCAGTGGGCCATACACACACGGAGGACGCTCCTTACAATGGGATGAGGTTTAAGTGGCTTCTCAGCATTATATGAAAAAAACACTTCCTGTTTTTAGTGCTAAGTCTCAAATGCAGATTGTATATGGGCTGTACATTAAGGTACATTTGATGACTGATTTTTTTCAATTTAATGTTATTCTTCACATCATCACAGATTTCTACGGAGCCCCCCAAGGGCCAGGGGTAAAAAAAAAAATAAACTGTGCGCACAGATTCCTAAACTGTGCGCACAGATTCCTAAACTGTGCG
>JAPMNZ010957870.1:0-15427 GCA_029875035.1 Pomatoschistus microps | reverse complement strand
GTTCAGTGTTCATGGTGTTACACTGACCCAGTGCAGAAAGGATGCATGACCTAAACCATGCTAACTTTTTGAAGAATTTCCAAAAAAGCCAGTTTTGAAATTGTCTGAATGTATGAATAGTCTGAACTGAAACAAATAGACAGCGATAAAACACCACAAAAAATCCTACAACGAAAATGTACAGTGTTACATAAAAAAAAAAATTGTAGCACTAATGCAAAGAAAATGTACTGGTGATAAACATTAACTCCAGAATATATTGTTCCATTAATCAACTTTTGTTATACCAGCTGTCTTGAAATGTTGGTGTGTTATTAATATGCTTAGAAGTGGGCGGAGCTACAGAGTCAAGAAATAAAATGCATTTCTACAAGGCTTTAGGAATTACAGAAAAAAATCTTGTCTATGTCAGTTTGGTGACAGCTACTGTATGTGGTGTTAAAGCGATCGCAAAGTCAGATAAAGGTGAAACAGCAAGGTTGAGATCAATCTAGTTTCAGAAAAATTCGGTTTGATCACGAGCCTTCATCCTAGAACTACAATACCCAGTATGCTTTGTAGTTCTGTGATCAGGCTTTTGATTGGTTGAGCTTACGTCTCCCCATGTACTGCAAGCTACATATACAAGCTAAAAATGTAATATTGTGTGCAACCAACCATGTGCTTTTTTTTCTCACAGTGCTCGTTAAAAACTTGTTGCTGTGTCGCAATGGTTCATGGGAGTTTTTATAATCAGGAAGTATTATGCACACAGCCTTTTCTTCAACATTCTCTTTATGGATTTAAATAAAACATTAAACGGTCACAAATGACTGTGTAGCTGATTAGTCTTTGCTGTGTCTCTAAACTCCTAAGATTTTAAACAAGCGCCTAAAAGGTACAAATGTAACAAAAATATTCTGCTAAATGATTAAATTCAAAGACACATCAAGATCAAAAGGAAATACCTCAAAAGCTGGATGTGTGCAATAATGTGGAATCAAACGTTATGGACTCTTGGATTCGTGGATTATTAATGTGGAAACAGACTTAGAAATGGAGTGGTGTGTGTGAGTGTGAGTGTGTGCGTGTGTGTGTGTGTGTATGTGTGTGTATGTGTGTGTATGTGAGAGTGTGTGGTCATGTGTGAGAGAGAGAGAGTGGAACTGGTTGTTGTTTGTATGTATATTTTATTTGCTGTAAGTATCCCTTGGTGACCCCAGCCCCTTGGGACCACATGGCCACATTCCGGCGTGTTTGTATTCATGTTTTTTTTATCATGTGAACACACACACTGTTACAGACACTGTCCCAATGAAATAAATACATGGAAAAGGTTTGAATGGTAAGTATATATTGCAACGCTTGTCACAAAATACCAAAGCTATCAGGATTATTGTCTTACAGTGTACAACTTCTTACATTTTAAAGACAGGTAATGAATCAAGGGACATCTTTAATTGCTTGAAAGAAAAAATCACACTTTTTGTTGCGTTTGAATGGCGAGGTTTAGACGTTTCATATAATAAAAATAGGACCCATTGGAGACTAAATATGTTGTTTTCCCATTAAGCACTTTATTTTGCAGTCCTTGAAACAGATTGATAAAGTCCTCCACAGTCCACACCAGCACATGGTCAAAACAATTCACTTTAAAAGCATCAAGGGAAAGACTGATTATAAAAATGGTCGACGTACTTATAATCCATGTTAGTAGATATTTGCTTCAGCACAGTTTTCATATAGATTTAATAATAATAATAATAATAATCATAATAATAATAATAGATTTCAAAGATACATCATCAGAACACACGCCAAAATATGTTTTTTTGTTTTCACTCACACACACACACTCACAAACACACGCACACACACACGCACACACACACGCACACACCACTCTCTCCAGGGAAAAGTGCTATAACCTCTTCCTACCAAAGTGCTGCGTCTGCTGATTGTACCATTGAACTGATAATCTGCATTGGGCTTGACGTGCCCTCGCTTCAGAGGAAAATAAAGTGAAGCCGAAAGACAAGCATCCGCCCCTCAACTTTAACTGTGGATTAAGTGATCAAAGACGCGGCACTTCAAAAGCCCCACGCTACATTTGGAACAACTTCCTTAACCTTTCGCATGTGGACGGCTCCGGAGCAGAGGAGATACATTTGAATTCTAAAGGTGCACTGCGCAACTTTTCTGACACACGCTTGTTGCCATGGAGATGTTACTTCTTTGCATGGAATGAACCTTAATATCCAGCACTTTATTTTGTTTAGTGCGTGCTTGATTTTAACTCATTATAATTCATTCCTTGTTCATATTCAAATGTGGTAACTGCAAATAACGAATCATCTGAATCTGAACCTCAGTACTCGAAAGTTACTTAGTTACAGATGTTTTGTTGCTCAAAACTAGATATAAATGTACTCTCTTGTCTCTAAGGTTGATGGATAATTAATACTGATACCATATTGTGAGACATTTCAGGCGAAACAACAACATTTACTCACACTCGCTCATAAAAAGCGGGTCGCTACAAGTCGTGAAATATTCTGTAAAGAAGAAGGGAATTCCTTGGGCACATTAACATTGGTGAGAAGAATAGAAATATTAGCAGGAAAAGATTTTAACATAAGATGCTTAGATCTTACAATCTAATTAGCAAGTTTATTGTGGTGGGAAAAATGGATAGTGCTGTTCTGCCATAGATTTTAAATATGCACATTCAAAATAAAATTTAAAAGATATTGAACCTGGATTTACAAATACTCGTATCATTGATTCTACAAGGGAAATTATGACACTGTTCACAGATATATGTGAATCTAGACTATGTATTAGCGGTTACATTATCATTGTTATCAAAAGAAAAAGAAAAATATTGTCTCCATTGCCCACCCTGGCTTTACACAGATACAGTGGCTGTAGTTCTCTGCTCTGCTTTTCCCATACATTACAATAATATAAAACAAACAAACATTGCTGAGCTTGCACATGTCCTTGAGTCCTCATTTAACTCATTGACTGCCATTGACATATTTGCCTGAGACCCTCTGTTCGACTGGGGATTACAAGACAAGAAAAATAGCTGAAGACAAACTTATTTTTGCTGATGAAAGTAGACAATCCAGTCTTTCAGATTCTGGTTTCACATTTCACATCGTCTTACGAAATAATATTCTATGGGTCTTGAGAATCAGTGAAATCATCAAAAACAGCTGGCAGTCAATGAGTTAAATTATAATGTGCTGCCTAAAACACGCACAATATCGTATCGGTGTGAGAATACCGAAGACTGCCCAGTTACACGGAGAGGACCATGCACGGCCTGCATGTAAATACGAATAATTAATTAACTGCATATAGCCACAACTAATCACAACATCTTGCCTTCATAAAGTGCAAATGTAGCATGGCCAATGTTCCGTGCAATATGTAAATGATACATTTGTGTTTATGTAAGTCGTTCCCCTCGCTGCTTTTCCCACTTGTGTTGTGCGGGAGGTTGTTGGTCACATTAGTGCGGTGTGTGTGTAATAAATGACAGCTGTCTGATTGCTGCTGGTTAAGTGGCCATAGCTCTCAGTGCAATTGATTTGACACTTAGTTTTAACTGGTCACCCGTGGCAGCAGGCAGGAGCTCCACTACAAACACTGCGAATTATTCATATCTGCATGCGGTCAAAATTAGAACAATTACTTTGATTCAAGAGGTTTGGAGACATTTGGACTCATTCATCCACTTAAGATGCATTTCCGGTTGTTCATTTGATTGGATTGTATTTTTTCTAGTACCGTGAAGTCAAGATATCATCATTCTTTCGTATGGGAATCCATCGTCATGCTTTCCTCTGGGTTCATGTTTGCAGGCGACACATGTTGTTTTGTTTGTTATTTTTAAGGTCTGATGCCATGTCTCATTGGAATTCAGGGGAACACAACAATAACTAATACAACCAAGAATGTTGTATTTTTGTGACAAATATAGGTTTGAAATAACATTTAAACAATACTAGAAATGATCAAAGGTTAATGAAAAGGCAATCCATTATATGATTGTGTTGGTTAATTTTCTCCTATGAGTTAAGACCAGTCAAAAGACACAATATTGTTCAAAAGTCAATTTACCATCTTGTAATGTAAAACTAATATAAGACTCACAACACGCAAAATGAGATGAATCAAGTCTTTATATGTTATGTGGTCAATAATTATAGCTCACAGCTGGAAAAACTTCTCAGACATTTTAAATTTTTTGAAAATGGACTGTAAGCCATAATCATACAAAAGGCATATGTCACTTTGCTTGTAATGAGTCTATATCTACTATAGACTCATATTTGTCAAATAGTAGTTTCACACTCAACTTACAGACCCCCTGTGAGCTCCTCGGCTTTGGAACGACCTGCCCGAGGAGATAAGGCCAGCACCATCAGTATCCTCTTTTAAATCACTTCTTAAAACCCACTTTTATCAAACAGCTTTTAACTGTTAGTTTTAAACTTCACATGTTGTATATTAATGTCTGCTTTGTCTTTGTTGTGTCTCTCTTCTTGTGTTTTGCTCTGTCTATATCTAATTATTTTGACTTTGCATTATGACTGTTTTATTGTTTATCATGCTGACTGTGCAACGCTTTGTAAACATTGTTTTTAAAAGTGCTATTCAAATAAAGATTTTAATCAAGTTGAATTACAGAAATATATGACAATTTCAGCGATATCAACAAGTTTCACCTGTGCAAAAAATTCTCTAAAAAAGTATACACAAACTTTCTGGAGTTGTTGATATTGCCAAACTCACCTCTCCAATCATGCCGTTCCACACTCCATCGATCTTCTTCCCGTGTTTCCCGTTGGTTACCAGGTACAAGTCGTAGGTGAAGCCCACAATCTTAGCCAGTCTCTTGAGGATGTCGATGCAGAAGCCCTTACAGCACTGCTTCAGGGGGGCCACGCCTTCATGGATGGCACTACAGGAGCCACAGAGGGACAAAAACATGCACAGTTAATACAGAGAAGTAACATTAACAGAAAGTAACCCACTGAAAGCTGTAGAGAAGAGATTTGCACTGTTTATGTCACATCAATCTGAACATCGTTAAAACAAAGGGGCGACAGAGGCCAACGACAGAAGCAACCAGCTTGTGTTGTTTTCTATTCTCAAACCAAAACACCATGTTCTAATCTATGCGATGAAAACAAGGATCATCAACGTTTATAAGAATAAAGATGACGCACTCTGAATATTTCACCTGTTTAATCAGTCAATGGTTTATTAATCTATATGACTGATTATTGTATAGCTATATAAAAAAGAGCTAAACATTGATGATGTTTACTTTGAAATTCAGACTTTCCATTCCTTTTCTTTTTTAATCAATCAACGTATAATTCAGTGATTACATTCTTGCAACGTTTTTTTTTTTTTGGACAGGTAGGTAATATTAAAGTAGCAATATGTAGATTTTCATGTCAAGTCATCATTAAATGGCCCTAATCGGTCAAAAGGCCTTTTCTAAACCATGCTCTTTTTGAATAATTCTTTAACTGATGACAGTAGTTCATCCGAAATAGTTGAATTTCAAAATTTGATTAACAGCTCCTAAATCTTGTTATTGTTTTCATTGGGATATCCCGCCCTCCGCTGTTTTACCAATCTGAGAGTCTGTGATCCGGTAAAGTAACATGTGGAACTAAAAAAGGTCTCGTTATGATTCTGAAACCATTCATGACAAAACAAGGAATAAAACGAGGAATTCTATTGGGGCCTTTGTGCCAAAGATGTTGGTTATAGATTTGTTGCTGACAAAACTACTCAACTACTACTACTACTAAATCTATTCAGCTATTGTGGTCTCAGCTGGATACGTCTGCATATATGGATATGCAGACGTGGGAGTACAGAATATTGACCGTGATTGCAGTACCACTTTTGGCCAGACTTTTACATATTGCTCCTTTAAGGTAATTTGCCATACTTGCTTTCTAGTTGAGAAATTGATGGACAGGACATTTGTTAAGTCGATCTAGATTTTCTTTGGTCAACTACAGCCCTAAAACATACAATAAACGTAATCACTCNTACACTACAATAGCCAACTTCACCATCCCTCCCTTTCCTCAGCTCAATAATACACAGCTCTTTTTGGTTTAGTTCAAAAATGCTACTGACAATCATTTGATTTTGCCGACGTATGGAGAGGGAGAAGCTGGCAGAAAAGCGTTGTCTGTGCAGCTGGTGACAGGAGTGATGGACTGGAGTGGGATAGGTGGCGTCATCCTTTGAGAGGCTGCTGAACCATAGAGCTTCAGTGGGTCTGTGTCTGATCCAGGCCTGTGAGTCACTCCGCTCATCCTCCGAGGGGGACTGGCTATTGATCAGGGCTGCGGTGAAGTGGCCACAGTTTTGACAAGTGATTGATGTCATTGGAAAGCAGTGTGAGGACAGCATCCGCGTGAGGATGTATCGGGATGTCGTTGTATTGTAGAAATGGGTGTTGCTTGCTATAAGAGTGAGGGGAGATGTGGCCTCAGAGACAAATATTCATGGTTATCTAAAAGGCGTATTTTGATGAAGTGAAGTTTACACCATAAACTTCACTTTATCACTCTTTGAAAACTGGAGAGCCACAGTGCATTCAATGGTCTAGCTATGGTCACATGCAATACCAGGTTTGGGATCTATCAGGAGGTCAAAAACATTTGTTTCTACATGCCTCTGTTCCAGAGAGTTTGCTAAAAGTGGCTAGTTTCATCAAACTCTCTCTGCTTTATGTAGAAACCGAAATATTGGCTTACTTTTAATATGAGTTACTTTTTTCTGTCAAGGCACTTGGTAATGCCTCAACTTTCTCAAAATCAATCATGGGGCTGATTCTGACAAATCTCCTAGACTCACTGAGCCAGAGATATAAATGTGTGTTTACCTCTATTCTTTCGCCTTTCAGAACATCTGGCTTCAATTATGAGCACAATACAGTTATATCAAGGTTTGCTCTTGCTTGTACAAAACAATATATCCAAATATCAATTATTAAAGAAATAATAACCAGTTGTTTCCATCTCTGTAACAAGCTAAAGTGAGAGTTCAGACCTAGCATTGAGAGGTCTTCTGCAGGGGACCGAGTCCCGGATGCAGGTCCCAGAGGCGGCATCAGCCAGCTCCACAATGACGAAGGGCCGCTCCTCCAGAGTAACCACGCGCAGGTGCTGAGCATCATCCGGGGGTTTGAGGAAGGGCCCGTACCGAGACCAGGCCGGGTACCGGAGCCGCAGCACCCCGTTCTCCCACCAGCCTACCTGAGGGAACCAGGGAGAGAGCTGTCAACCAGGGTCCATTCATCACGCTGCTGTTCATATTCACGAGTACAGCTTTAAAACTGCTTCTCACAAAGGACATTGGACACAGGCATTACAGAAAAAAACATCCACAATAAAAGTACTTCATCATTTAAAAAAATGTCTCTATCTAGACTCTAATTGGTGTCAGCACTGCCATCTACTGGAACTTTTAATAAAACATTGGAGAACAGAGATGACTGGAATTAATGACCTAAAACAGCAGAAAAGTCCTCCTCCAAACTAGATTGTTTCTGAAGAAGATAAACTATTCCTGAAAGAGCATCAACGAATTTCTGCACAAATAATAATCGCTCAAACTTAACATTACAATAACATAGCTCGATATCAGGCAATCAGGATATTACGGTGTCTGTGTCTATGCGCCTTCTTAAATGACTATAAATAACATTTTGGATATAACGCAATCCTAAGCAACTTTGTTTCACAAAACTACAATTAATAAATACCTCCAGGACTTCACACTGCATAGCTCCGACTTTGTCTTCCATTATTTAACAGAGCACTGCTCCTCTTTGCTGCGACATTAGCCTCTAAATATTTATTGTTATGTGATATGTGAACAATGGCCCGACAGTCCTGAGCACGTGTAAAGAGCTCATGATGGATGGTGCTGCTTTCTGCAAATTGATTGCATAAAACCGTAATTGTTTTTCATGAAGGAATTAGTGGAGTAAAATGAAACGTGTGATGATGAAACGTGTAGAGGTTTAATATGCCTTACTCCCCACTCGGCTCAAGTTCCTTTTAGACTTTTTTCTTGATTTTAACAAGATGCAACAACTGCCATGTGCACATGAAAACAGGATGCATGGGATCCAGCGCTGACATAGGAAGTGGATTTAACTGGAGATGTGCCGCGTCATGTGCCGCAGGCTTAAGGGTTTTGTCAAGGTGCCATGACAAAAATTTGGTCGACTTTTCAATATAGCGTCGGTTTGTCATTTTCAGTTTTGAAACCACGCATGGCTTTTTCACCTAGTGTTTGTATTGCACTGTGGATTTAAAGCTGTATGTACAGACAGCATAATGTACAGAAAAGAATAAGGCGCTTATGCAGACACGGTGTAGGGCTTGGCAGCTGCTCCTGTCTGCCTCTGAAGCAGTGGAAGGAGGAAGGTGCTACACTGACAATATTTGGAAAACACTTGGACCACAGTTTTTTCAATAGACGTTCAATCAAGTCACAGTAAGCCACAAGAAACAGAGAAGTCTCACAAGTAAACACAGCTTTTATCATCAGCTCAAGCCACACACAAGAATCCAAAACCACATTTCGTTCTCACACAGGCACAGTAAACTGACTCAATAAACAGCAGCAAACCCAACCATATTTGAAAAAAAAAAGTTAATTAGTAAATCTTCATCAAATCAAAATCACAATGTGAATGGCCAACATTTTCAAGTTACAAAGGCTGCAATTATTATTATTTTTGCAAAATAGTTGCATTCCTAGAGAGATATTCTTAATGTGAACTGTAGAGACGAAATGAAATACTCTCAAAAATCCCAAACATTGGAAAACAGACAAACATTGATTAACAATTTGCCAAAATTGGCAATCCATAAAAGCTCAAATACGTAAAAGTGGTTATGCTTTAGTCCTGACTGCAGTGCTCTCACTGCTCATAGCTCTAGCTGCAGTGATTGTAAAGAGAACATGAAATATTGAGATGAGCCAGTATCAAAGATAGGCATAATACACGCCTTATTCTCATTCAGAGCATGAGAGAAGCCACGTACAGTAGTCTGCACCAGAGCCATAGTCTCTGTGCAGAGACTGTATATGAGATGGCATGTGTGAGAAAGGCTGCTGTACGATTGGTGGCGGTGTGAGATGTATGCAGGGGATGTGTGTGTGTGTGTTTAGGTGGGCGGGCTCTGTACCCCAGGTTAGCGCAGAGTCAGAGGAGCAGCTTCTAATTGAAAGGGATTTGTGGGATAAGGCAGAAGTCAGCACACTGTGACTGGACTCTGGTGAGCTGTTAAGCCCAGCAGGAGACTGAGAAGCACCGATGTGTACATCCACTGTTTCTATAGTATGTTTGTGTGCATGTATGACTATTTCTATTGAGAAACTTGCTCTGTTTCTCTGGAATGTGTGGAGGAAAAGAGTATCACTATCTCTTCTGATTCAGACAAGTGTAACATACAGGTGTTTTAAAGGGAAAAGATTTTGAGAAGGTGACATCAACCATCGCTTTACACTGAATATGTAAGCAACAGCAACAACACATTGTACTCTACCACATCTACAAAACTTATGCCATGATAGAGATGCTCACAATAATTACAGACCATAACCTACTTTAAAATCATTGTGTATCTCAGAGCGAGTACAAGTTACTCTTTGAAACACTTAACACACAACTTAAAGCAACCCTGTGTACTTTTTACAGCTGCTCCACATGAAAAAACAGGTTAACTAATAACTGTAACGAAGACACAGGAAGTTTCAGGTTTATCTCCGCTATGATGCTCGTCTACCTCAGCCGTCTGTACGCATGAACGAGAGACCTGTAGCTTTTCTCAAAACCTCCAAACCTGCAATACTTATTCTTCAAAAGACGTATATACCAATGCACTGCATGGATATGGATTGAATTTCCCTAATGAATACAAAAATGAAGTGATGTAGTCCACCTTTAACAGATGAGTTAGAAACACGTTAAAATATGATCCTGTTAAAAGAAGCACTAAATGAGTTTCAAATTGTGTATTCCTATCCATATTGTGCATTATTTGTTGTCATTCGGTGTGCATACGTTTATATTTACTATAGGCATTTGTCTAGTGGCCCAGTGTATTGTAACCTATTATCAATATGCAATAGAATCCCTGGCTTTAGTCCTACACAGCACAAAGAATCCTCTGTAGTAGCTCAGTGGGGGTATAACAGTGCGGTCAAATGGTCATCGGCAAGCGCACATTGCCTGCAGCGACTGTAGTGAAGCATACATCAGTGAGGCTCCCTGACCTGCCTGTCGCTGTGTCTGCTTCATGAGAAACACATCCTGCAGGAGCGCACATGTTCACACTAACACTCGCATGTACCGCTCTGCTTAAATCAGCACAAACCCTGCTCTCATTTACAATAAAAGCCTTTTGTTCCTGTGCCTCTGCAGCAGCTCATAAATGAGTCCACAGCTACCCCCACTAAACATAAGGCTGTGATGCATGATAGCGTTCGCACTTTGGCACAGACTGAACCAGCACTGACAGGACCACACCAAGTCTTAAACCTGGAGAGTTGAATCTGTTGAAAATACAAACAGCGTATTTTAAAAATCCTTACATCTTCCCATCCACGTCCAGGAGTCCAGGAAATAACATCAAGGAAGGGGTTGGACAGGTATCCGTCGCCGTTGAAGGAGTAGTCCCTGCCACCAAGTGTAATGTTGCTGAAGTACCTGAAGGCGATGGAGCAAGATAGATGACAGCGAGTAAATACGCGCTCAATACACTCATTATATACACAGCTATCGATTTGTTTCTATGATTTCATGTCAGAGTAGCATGCATCAGAACAGCTTTGAGGACCTTTACCTGAAACAACCCGTACACTGTGCACATGAGCTGTGCTTTAGTCAAATCTACTAACAAATGTTTTGATTTCCATTTTCTGCATCTTTGAACCCTATGCCAGCTGCAGCGGATGTCTCCTTGTCATTATTCTGAGTTCAAAACACAACGCCTGACTGTTCCATGACAGATCGCCTGTAATGAAGCAGAAGCTTGTAATTGCAGAGAGTGAACAGCAGGTTGAAGTACAAAAGAAAATGGTTTCTAATATTGTGCTCTTTTAAAAATAAATTCACTCATTGATGTAAAAATAGACGTTAATGCATTTTCAAGCACGTTTTTTATTGAGCACAGAGTGCAATAGTGGAGTAGCATGAAAATGAAGAACAATGATAAGCAGCGTCACTTAGCCTACCTGTTCGAGTGCACGGCTGTCTGTTTGCAAAGCCTATGAGGAATATATTAAAGCTGTTCCATTAATATACATGAGACATGCTCTGCTAGATGCTGGGGTAATTTTGCCAACTCACGGATACACGCACACACAACATCTATTTTGCATGGATGATAGCCAAACCAAAATTCAGATATCCCCAGAGCGCCTGATCTCTGACACAGCAGCGCAATCTGGCCTAAATCCAGCATTATTCTTCTTCACATGAAAATGTGTAAAAATCCCTTTTTTTTTGTTTTTTTCTTACCTCATCCGGCCTCGTAGTCTCTGGGTCTGGTTGGCATCAGTCATGCAGTTGGTGACAAAGTTTGGCCCTCCTGTGGTCCCATAGTCCTTCCGCATGGCCACCGCTCCATGGGTGAGCACAGACACCCCACGGGCGATTCTACGCCGAGGCTCGTCCCTCCAGCCCTGGGGCCGCACTGCAAACAACGCCCTGGGCATGGTGTCCATGCTCAGCCCGGACAGAGCCGGACCCACTGCAAACC
The DNA here is from genome assembly GCA_029875035.1 of Pomatoschistus microps. NCBI lineage: Eukaryota > Metazoa > Chordata > Actinopteri > Gobiiformes > Gobiidae > Pomatoschistus > Pomatoschistus microps. The sequence goes on along the minus strand of JAPMNZ010957870.1, from coordinate 3,620 downwards.
ACATGTGAGAAGCCCCAGCCTGACCAGCCGCCCAGGCAGCCCGGAACACCAGCTCAGCCTCCTCCTGCGAGCAGTACAGCAAACGCACCTACGGGGCGGTGGGAGCAGGGGGGACGAGGGACACACATACACCCTAGTGAGATCAGGAGGGGACAAGACATGGAGAAGACGCACATGGACATGGAGCTGCCTCTGACACAAATGTATATGTGCTGAAGAGAAGAGAGACAGTGTGTGATGATGTGATAGGCTTCATGGGATTAACCGTATGTTCAGAGGAAACTACACAGAACGAGGCTGCGTGCCAACACCAGCCAAAGGGTCAGCTCCTAATGAGCCTGGGCCTGATGAAATGATTTACATTTATGAATAATAACAGTAAAACAAGACGGAGAAATTGTAACAAAGTCTAGGGCAGAGGAGGGGAGGAAGGTTAGAAGCCAAGCACACCTGAGGGAAAGCAAGGCAAGAGGTTAAACTCAGACATGTGTTATTAAAAGCAGGGCAGAGAGAATGGACCTGAGAGCACAGCAGGAGAAGGGGGGGGGCAAACAGGGCACTCCTTGGAAAGAGGGATCATCAGGAACAGCAAAAAAGCAAGAGTTGACACATTTTAGTCAAACAAGGCCAGGGTAAGGTGTATACGGTCTAAGATATTGAGCAAGATCGGCAGAAATACAACATTATAGCTGGGGCATAGAGAAAGACACGAGCGACAGAGGGACAGCACTCTGGCACAAATGCTGAGGTAAGGAAGGCAGGAGATGAGGCTCCAAATCGACCAAAGAAGGTTTTAGGAGGTTAGAGGGGAAATTGAACGAGGAAGAGTGAATTGACAAAAGAAAGATGGATCCGGGGAGAAAAGTCTGTGGTGAGCTTAAATGCTGACTGAGAAAAAAATGCACTATCAATAAAAAAAGAGTGTAAAATAAAGTCAGGAGAAATGGGGCTGCAAGGAAATGAGAAACAAACGAGAATTAAAGGACACAGAAGAGACGGGGGGAATGCAGGCCGAGAGTACATTTTAAGAACGGTGCCTTCATTGAATTTTGAACCGTAATGGCTTGGCAAAACAAACCCGCCTGTATGCCAATAAACCTCTAGTGAATTAGAAGGGGGAGCGGAGTGACAGGGGGAGGGGGGTGCTCTTAGACACACACACACACAACATTTAAAAACAGGAAATGAAGAAAAACAGAGAAATGTAACAGCACAAGAGAAAACACACAAGACGTAATACTCTATTCTCTACACAGTAACGTCTTACAGGGACTATCCATGCGTTTCAGAGCGATGGAATATCAGCACTGGAACCAAAGCAATTAACAAGTGTGTGCTCAAATTGGTAAAAGAAAGCTTGGATATGCGGTAAAGCTGGAGTGCCTGCCTTGGTTTGTTTCATATGTTCAGAAAGAGCCTTGTAAAAGTTGACGTGTCAGACCAAACTATACCATCTTTATCTCATAACATTTTTTTTAATCCTTTACATTCTCAATTCAATTTATTTTTGGATATCCCTAATTCACAGCAGCAGTATCCTCAGAAGGCTTAACAAAGTTATTGATTAGCCAACAACAAATCAGAGAATCAAACAATAAGAACACAAGAAATTCCATAATAATAGGTAAAAAATACATGTATGTGAAAACTAGTGCTGGAACCTGTTTAGTATAATGTTAGGTACTCCAGCTTTAAGAAGGGCATACCTAACCCTAACCCTAACCCATGGACATATTTGCTTTTGCTGTGGCAAATCTTGAATAGAGTAAACACCATCGAAATAAAGCATAGCTTTATTATTATTTTTTTGCAAAAATAAAGTTAGTGTTGAAATTACTATGTGTCAATTAGAACTGGCACTATCTATCCTGCAGTGGAGATGAAACTTCAAAACCATGCAGACGTACAGGTGGGAGACACAAATACCAATATAGAACATATACAATAAAACATGCACAAATGAAACAGACCAAATGCAGCTGTGATACAGTGTTAGAACATGATCAAATAAGAACCACAAATCTACAGGTCTTTAAAGACCCTGTCTTTAAAAGTGCGCTCTGTACCTGGCTGTTCGTTACAACAAACATTTATTTTGATCCTATATTCTATATTAGGGCGGTCATCAACCAATTTTACCAATAGAAAACTAAACGATGCCACTCAAGAACATCTTGAGAGAGACTATTTCCAACACAATTGGTTGTTTGACTATAAATATTTTTAAAATATAATTCTGTAGTTCCTATTGTGTTTATAGAATGAAACAGGCCTATCTCACAGTTATGCAATATGTATACTTCCAAATACTCCAAACAAAAACAGGCTTTCTCAGCGAGCAGGGTAACCATTCCACAGATCCGACTTGCATCTCGGCCTGATGGCACCGAGTTAAAGTCATTCTGCGGAAGGCGACCAGCCCTGCACTGCACTTACATCACGCACCTTTAAATCTGGTGAAATAGCGTGTGATGGAAAACACATGCCTTGACAAAGCAATCAAAGCATTTATTAACCAAAGGAAAAGTACTTAAAAAGGGCTGTGTGTTAAAAAGGAACAACATAGTCTTACGGAGCACATATCAACGTTATAGCGGCGACACTGGTGAAGAGGAGGATAAGGAATCCAATCGCCATGCACTGGAGCTGCTAATCGAGACTAGCGCGCAGGCACACACACACACAGGGCTGCAGTGGCCATGCTGAGACATAAGCAATGACATTGAGAACGAGATTAAACCAAGCTGGGGAAACATAGGGGTCCCGAGGTTGTGGGCGGGTGGGGGTAAAAATGCAGCAGTCAGGATGGACAAACGGTTACAGGGAATGAAAAGGAAAAATGGAGCTCATCTCTAGGCAAAGAATTGTGTTAGGTGCAGGGAAGATGGGGGTGGAATGGACTGGTTCAGAGATGTAAGGAGTGAAAGATATATAACAGTCTTTGGAGAATAGAATACATATGAAGTTGTTAGAAGAACAAGCAAATAACAGGCAACTTTGTGACACAGGAGTTAGTCCAGGCAAACTAAATGGTGACAAGACAAAAGCACAAATCATTCTGTCAAATTTGGGATTTACTGTTTTGGTGGACTCTAAAACAACAGAACCCAGTCTTGATTCGTCGAATGAATGCTTTAGTATAATGAATTGTTGAATGATGATGGACAAATTATGACTCAGATGTGTTTGATTGAGAGGATTCACAGGTTTGTGTTGGAGAAATGCTGCTACGTTTTTAAGCTTTGGAAATGTAATTGTTGCACTGGTACAGTATATGCATCATTCCATCAGTCCAATTGTTGGTATTTTATTCACATTTCTGACTTGTCTTTTAGGTCAGTTTGGAAGTAGTTTGCAGGGGTGTATTGAACATATTTTAGAACAACATGATACTTATAATCATGGATAATAAGTAGAAAGCTAAGACTCCAAAATGCTCTGCCTTGATGTGTGGAGTACTGTTGTCACGATACTAAATACATTTTTTTTTTAACTCAAATAAAAAAAACAATATCACAGCAATTATTTATACAGATTTCTCTCTTTACTTCTACAGATGACCTTTCACAGCACTTATCCATTTATTTAAAGAATAAATATTATGCTTTATTTTTGGCCAT